>JASDQU011176601.1:0-17760 GCA_032191745.1 Picea mariana
TAAAACCGATGGTACAATTCTCATCATGCGAATGAATGTGTCGATGTCGAGCATGAAGAGAAATCATTGGATTACCGGCCATTGATGAATGTCGTTAACCAATGCGAGACAAACTCACTAGTGATGACAATGAGTGTCAAGGTACCCGAGTACATCTTGCGAAGTGTGAATAGATATACTGATGTCGAGCCACTTGCAAGATCTAATGATCAAGGGACATTGATGTATTCCCATGATTTCTAGCGAAAGAGCTTTCCATTAAGGCATGCAAGCCTCTAGGTACTCAAAAGGAACTCTAGTCTATATCCCAGATAAGGTGTTGAGGTCGATGGGGAAATACTTGTTGAAAGGTGGGCCTTAAGGAATCCCACATCAGTCAACGCAAGTTTGTATAAAAGGATTTGGTAGGACTATATGAAATATCTCAACAACAACAATGTTTATGGCAAGGAAATGTAATCATGGAAAGGGAATTGGTTTTATTCAGGAGGCAAACTGGAATGGAAAAAGAAGGAAAAAATGAACTGAAAAAGATAAAGGAATGTATGCAACTCAGAAAGGAATAGGCATGTGTGAAGTCATGAAATTTAAGGCAATGGAATATGGCTTCAACACCATGATGATTAATCAGCTTTGAAGGAGAAATGGGATAGTGTCACAACATGAAATTTGGCAAAATGCAAAAGTAATAGTGTATCAGCATGGTCGTTGTGTAACAACAAACATCAAGATGCGCAAAAAGTTTATGTGTAGCAGCAAAATGTTGTTGTGTATCTACAAAATATTTTTGTGTAAAACAACAAAATGTTGTCGTGTATCAACAAATGTCATCATGTTTTTGATGAGTAACAGCTCCTTCAAAGCATGTATTCTTTGAAGAATGTTGTGATTCATGAAAGTCACTGCAACATGGAATGTGATCGGCTGTGAACCTGAAAAATCTTAGTACAAATTCCTGCATAAAAACTGTGAGATTTGCAAAAAACATATCATGCATAAATAAGTGCAAATGCAGGGAATCAAAGAAATAGACTGTGTTTTTATACCTTTTTCCTTTGCATACTTATTTGTCTTGGCTATATCAAATTTTCCCATGTGCATAATAACTAGTTGTTGAGAATTGTCACTAAAGTCCTGGAATATTAAATACGTTGCTTGTCAAATTTACCCAAGAAATTACTCAAGTTGCTCCGTTGATTTTAACTGTTTTTCTACATAATCAAACCTGTACGTCATACAAGTCTCTGTGACAACCAGTAAGAAAAAACAACAGTCAATCCTGCAATACAATGCCCCAAATTGGTCCATTTTCCATCCAAAGTGAACACTTGTTTCCCTGCATGACCTTGGTTGCGTTGCATGCTGTGAGCAACCTTCAGATGAGCAAAACAACATTCCTTAAGTTCCTCACGCTTTGTCTCAACTGTACTTCTATTATGCTCCTTCAACAACTGGGTATGGAATGCATTTTAACATTCCAACTTAAGCCCTTGTAGTGCAAGTTGCACATGAGTCACTCTATCATTAAAGTGAACACCAAAAGCAAGCAAATGATTAGCTTTATCCACTGCATAATTGGCATAAATAGTCTCATGCATTCCCAACATCCCCAATCTTTTCTCATGAGAATATGGAAAACAGTCCCAAGCCCATTAAAGTACTGGCCACCAGAATGACTTGCATCTCTAAATCATTAGAAAAAAGACTTGCATCTGTAAATCATTAGAATCTCTATGACTAACTTCAAAAAGAAGTAATACTTCCATCTCTCCAATGCAATTCCAACAAGTAATAAGTACGTCCTTCAAACTTGTGACTAGGAAACTAACCTATTGTAATAGCAATGCATTTATGCAACATGCATTCGAGAACAAAGGAAATGAGTGATAACAAAATTTGTTTTTCTCTTCTTCCAAATCATTAGTTAGTCTATCAAAATTTATTTTAAACAATATAGGGACTGTGTGTATGGTAAGCATATTAATGCGTAGAATATTTATTGCATCACTTCGAAATATGTAGTTTTATGTGAGATATCTTATAAATTCGGCAGTAGTGGCTATGGATTCTCCTATAATGGCATCCTTTATTATCTTGTCTCTGGTGTATTTATTATTATCACCAAAGGATGTGGCAGCTCCAGTCACAGTACGCATTCTTCTAGAACTAGAACTAGAACAACTTCTTAATGGTTGTGATTTTGTTGATAATGCTAATACTATATGTCTGTACGTCATGGATTACCATGAACACCACAGTCAAGCAAATAATCAAGCTATATGCAGCCAGTCATATTTTTGGATCCTGCCCGAGAAGTTTCCAAAGCAAACCAGATGTAAATCTCATTTTTGACAACGAATAAGAACAAGTTATGAGGATGGGTGACTTGTTGTGGGTATTAATGAAATCACCACTTGTGACCACTTCGTGATTTCACCTTCGTAGGGTCGTGTCAAAGACAAGAGGACACATATAGCCTCATCAAATCGTGATTTGGGAAGAGTTCCAACCATGCAGGCTATCAAAATCCTTTAAAGGGCGTATCTTTGCATTGTCGATAAGATCTTTCAGTTCACTTAGGGGATTCTGGCCGATATTTGGGCGATAATATCACCAAAAATCTTGGTAACTCGATCATGGTTTTGATCTTAATAGAAAGGAGGCCAAGCCTGCATTCATCTCGATGATCAGAGATTCCACGACATGCCTGAGCTTGTGCATGGGAGTCGAACACTGGTCCTCAAAAATGCGGAGAATGGCGATCGCTCTTTTCAACATGTTCTTAACCATGCCGATCAATGTTGCTACGACACAGGAAGTGGCCGCACACGCTACAGCGGTTCCAACTGCGGCCTTGCTTATGAAATTATTGTCCTACAGGTTGGAATGAAGATTTCCTATGCCTCTTTGTACACCATCATCAGATACGGCAGTGCTCAAACTCGTGCTCTTGGAATCAATAAGAAATTATACCTATCTGGTCATGATCATAAGCATTGATGATATCAATAGTGCAAAGAAATCCAGAGAAGATTTGAGAAGTGGATGCATCCAATCTCTATTCATTAATGGAATAGGATTTAATCATTTAATGGTGAAATGATCGATTGCTTCAGGATCCGCACTGATAGTGAATTAATTGGTGGATCTGGATTGATCGTGAATTAATTGGTGGATCTAGATAATCACAATCATGATCATGATTTGGTTCCTATTCTTCGGTCAATCCCTTCGAAAGTGTAATTGCCTAACTGCACTTCCAATGGCTGCAGCTTCACCACTTCCATCTCGACCCAAAATCAGAGGTAGAAGTGGCTCCAATAAGGACCGTCCATATCCAGATCGCATCTGGAACATTTGCGCCCACTCCATGTCATTGTCCATATTGAACTTGTTTCTTCAATAATTTATCACTTGCCGCAGCACCTCAACAACAAGACCATATGTATATACCAATGAAAGTACCTCTCCCTAAAGATTCATGTAGTTTCCACCTCTCTTGAGAAGATCCACACCCAATATTTCAGTTTTTGGGAGGCCAATTATATCCAGGACAGCATGAAATCGTCCCTCCAATTTTATTCTGAAATCTTATCATGCGTAGTCAATAGCCTTTTCTGCCCTGCTTCCATAACGCGATTGATGCTTAGTTTTCCACAAGTAGTTACAACTTTACACCCAGCTGCAACTAACATTTGTATTGTGGCAAGGCCAACTACCCCTCCACCTCCTATTACAAGTACCCTATGTCCTGTACTTATTCGAGCAATGCTTTTTAAAGCTCATGGCAGTCAATGCAACAAAAGGTATTGCACTTGCTTCCACATGACTAACTGAAGGTGGCTTAGGCACAAGCTCATCCTCTGATAGTATGGCATAATCATTGTAAGTACCTCTTACTGTTGTGGGATGAAGAGCTCCAAAAACTTCTTGGCCTACATTGGAATGTCCAGACTTACATAGAAAATGATCGCGTTTAATTTTTCCCAAAATACATGCAATAAAAACATTTTACAGTTATCTCTCTAGCATGGCATGTGCAACTTAATTGACCAAAGCCAAAATGTATGTTATTGGGTGAGTTTTGTATGCAGGTTTTCACTCCAAGTAAGGTGAAAAGATGGGGGTGATTGGTATCAAAGGTGTGATTTGCACATCTAACAGTTGCAGGTTGTAATTCAAGGGGTGTTGCGACAACTCAAACCAGAAATGAACAGGAAACTTCAAACCAAAAACTATTGCAGCAGGAAACAAATTTTTGTACAGTTTAAATGGATTTCAACCGACCATGTTTTAGCACTATTTTAGCATATAAAATTCACGGTATCAGCATGTAAAAATTTCAATGTTTCAGCATAGAAAAATTTTACTGTTTAAGCATGTTTGCAAAAAAATTCATTCCTGAAATCAAAATCATCCCTACTTTTTGATCCTCGCGATCGCACGAAACGTGGAGGAGAGCATACTTATTCGAGGTAAAAGAAAAACTGAAAATTAAAACCTACCTAATCTATGCTAAATGGAATTAGAAATTAGTTACGTGTAGGCAAATTCCTAGTGGATCCAAGCATGCAATAGTAACAACAATATATCCAGTAGTAATTTTTCAAATGAATAATGGAAATATTCGAGAGTGAATGAATCTAGTCGCTACAAAATTTCTAAATAAAAATAAAAAAATGGAGCTAATTGAGTACTTACCTGGAACCATTGCTCGATAATGCTTTCATAGGCGCGTTCTTCCTCGCTCAGATCTTGCTACAACTCCTCATTGTCCTCCTCAAATTCCTCAGATGTTGATTTCTCGTTTGTTTCTGGAGGAGTATTTAAGCTCTAGGTTGTTGTCAAGATCTCATCTTCGTGAGAAGAAGAAATCTCATTTTTCGTCAAGATCTAAGCGAGTTGTTCCAAGATGACACTCATGGTTAAATCATATTGCAAAAGGGGTTCTTACAGCACCCAAATCAAAAAAAAAAAAAAATCATACTTGTTGAAACACATGAAAACCTCTTCACAATTGCAAAAATCAAGCACACTTGCTGAAATTGAAATTCACACTTTAGTTACGCTTGCAAGAAAATCAAACTAAACTTCAATCCATTGTGCTTCCCCGACAATGGCGCCAAAATATTAGGTGGAAATATGGTTGTTTAATTCCGTTGTAGTACTTGCCCAACTATTTAATTTGTCAATCCAAGGTTCATAGACTTACGAAGCACATGCACTATATATGCAGGACTAAAGTAGAAGTAATATAATCTAAATTGTTGAAATGAAATTATTCTAGGAAAGCAGGAAATTAATCTAGGAAAGAAATACAACATATGAAGAGTTGAATGACAAAAGACATATGTGAGCTCACACAATACATCAATCTCAAATTATATTACAAGAGTCAAATGACAAATCATGAAAGAATAACAAAGCTAAGAATCCCCTTCTCCTAATTACAAGACCAAATTATGGATTGCATGATCTCTAACTCTCACTCCCAATAATGAATAACATGCTCTTCCTCATGATGAGAGAACACTCTCTTATATACATGAGAGTCTTGAAGAGTGTCATAATTATAGATCCACTATTCTCTCAACCATTCTCAACTAATTTCCTATTATTAGAAGATATGATCCCTTCAAATCCTCCACACATCTCTCACATATCATAGATAAGATATGCCATTCAAATCTTCCATTATCTTCTCCTTTGAATATGCTTGAATGATTGTCTCAAATATTCTTAAAATCTTCAACGCTTGAAGATGAAATTCGAATTTGAGGCTAGGTGGTAATATTTGACTTTGTTGAAATCTTCACATATGCTTGCACACATCATCAAACTCATCCAACCTTGATATATAATGAAAATATGTTATTTTTCTAATATTTAATCACAAATTCACTTATAATACTAAAATGAATACAATAACCCACGTATCATTATGGAAATGGTATGATAAAAGGTTAATGGAACGATGAAATGTAAGGAATGGTGAAGGGAAAAGAGGATATAAATGTGACATTTCTGAGGCCCAACATGCCCCCCAACTCAACTTGTTGCATGTCCTCATGCAACCATGCATGGATCTTCTTAAGAACTTTTGACATTCAAACTATGTCTTTGATTGATGATATCCTTTTAACAATGAATATTTCTAGGATTTGAAATACAAGAGTAGCAACATGTAAAATACATGTGTAACAACATGTAGTATATGTGTACAGCGTGTGAAATTTTCTCATGGTTGGCTCTTGTGTGAAAACCATGAATACAAATGATGTTGGTTCTTGTGTTAACAACATTCATTTCACTTATTTATTTTCTTGCTGCAATAATTTAGTCATATACTCACTGGAAATAATAATCTTTCAATGTGCATAAGAAAGCATCATTGTGTGTAAGTATTAAGGTTATGATTGAGGAATTTGAAGTCCATCACCAAAAGAGTACACCATATCATTCACAAGGGAATGGAACCATGGAATCCTTTAACAAAATCCTCGAAAATGCACTGACGAAGATCTGTAATGTTAATAGGGATGATTGGGACCTAAAAATACCATTATTATTGTGGGAATACAGGACCACATCCAAGAAGTTTACAGGACACACCCCATTCAGATTGGTATATGGAAAAGAAGCAATGGTTCCATTAGAATATTTGGTACCCAGTATGTGCATAGCAACAAGTATGAACATGACAAAACGAGGCACAATACAAGATAGGTTGAATCAACTAATGATCATGGAGGAAGATAGGATCCTAGCAGGGTTACACCAACAAGTTCGGAAAGAAAGGGAAAAAGATTGGCATGACAGACATATCAAGAGGAAAACATTCAAGGAAGAAGACTTAGTGTTGATGTATGATTGTAATCCATTCAGCATCCGAGAAAACTCAGAATGCACTGGTTAGGACCATATGAAGTAAAAACTGTCACACATGGGGGAGTTGTACAATTGAAGGACTTAGGAGGCATAGAAATCAGAGGGATGATCAATGGAAGTCAACTAAAGCTATACAAGGACATTCGACTACCCGCAACTTAAAAGTCACCGTGCAGTGGGAAAAAAAATATATATATATATAGTACATTATAGAAAAAGGTACCAATGGAGGCACAGTGCACCAAAAGGAGGAGGAGGAGCATGCTCGGAAATACGAGCCCGATGGAGACAAGGCCAATGGTCAGTTCAAAATGAAAATAAGTAGGAAAGGTGGATACAACAAAAGAAGCACCAATTGATGGAGGCTAATGGAACAGAATGCCAAAAATGACTGACAAGATGCCGCATTAATCACACCAACTAGAGATGACAAGGGAAATCAATGGCAAGTACAAAGGAACCAAAGGTTCATTTAATCCATAATCACAAAAACATACCCATCAAGCTTCACATGACACCCATACAAAGCAGGAATGCATAGCGGAAAGGATATTGCACAATTGGAAAGGGAAGAGAGCGATAGAGAATATACAGTAGAGAGTGAAGGTTTCAGAGATCTTAGAGGCCACTGAGATTGGAGAATGACAAGCTTTTACCACCATGGCACCACCTAAATAAAGAGGACCGATCCATACTTCCAGACAACCCTGAGGTAGGACCAGAGAACAGTTGCAACCATAGGGAAGCGAACAACAACTATCTCAGCTACCAGAGGTCATCAATGTGGATGAAATCCCATCGTCGGATACAACACTAGGAATCCCCACACCCATTGAGAAAGAAAATGAGCAGACAAAACCTGCAGGCATGGACATCGATATGTTAGAAGAGGGGCAGGGCTGATAGAATGAGGACACAGGCAGCCAAGTGAAACTTGAAAACCCTATAGAAAGCCTCGAGAGTCAATGGAATGGCTCCAAACCAGGAAGAAATGGCCACGCCAGAAGGATAACAACAACCACATCAGAGCAGTTAGAGGAGGGAGCAGTGGAAGATGTCACTGGCCAACTAGAGGGGTATGCCAAAGAACGAACAATGGAGGTTGAGACCTCAAGTCAGCCACCACTGTGAAAGGACAAGCCAATAGTACCCAGGTCACCACTCAAACAACCTGATGCTATAATTGTTTTTCCATGCATACCAGAAGGGGTACATGTACCAGCAAATTCGTTAGGTTATGTAGAGAAATTTAGGTACTCGTACCATGGTGTAACAAACACAGACAAGCTCCCAGATTTCGCTAAGAAGGTCTACCTACAGACTATAGGCATAGGACCCTTTGGGGACCCAATATATCAACCAGTTCAATGGGTAGAAGGACTGGCAAAAACTAGAATTATAGGTCAGTTGGACCTACCACACTTTGGGAGAGGTCGGTATGCAAACAACTATGTCAAGTAGTTGATGGCGGTCATGCATGGCGGATATATGTGGTCGGAACAACTCGTCTCAATAGATGTAGAGATCATTGAACACATCATAGGGATCCCATCACGAGGCATGGATCCCACACAGTTCCTGGAGGGAAAAAAAAGAAGAAATCATTGGTTGGGGAGATGAAGAAGAAATATGACACCAAAAGGGGTTCGTGCGGAATCGTTATCAAGTGTATTAGTGACATCATGATAAGAGTGGCCATAAAAATTATGGCATGCAATTTGCTCAAACAATGTCTCAAGGAGGAAGTATTAGCTGGGGTTTTCACATCTATAGCACAATATGTCGAGGGAACCACAATCAGCTGAGACCCTTACTTGTTGAATCTATTTATATATGACTGCAAGGATGCACGGGAACTGGGGACATAATTTCATTATTCATGGCTACTCATCTTGATAGCCATGATGGGATGGAAGGAGTTGAAGTACTCATTCTTTGCCACTAGACCCAAACCCTGCCACATAGCACAATACTTATCGTGTGGAGCCACTTCAGAAGCTAATAATAGAAGAGAAAATGCAACTATATTCGAAGAATGTCTCCACAACTTACAAGACACAATCACCAACACTTGGAGGATAACACTAGAATATGTTGCACACTATCAAGGCATATCCAACTTCAAAGAAACTAGAAATGCAATTTGGATCTAGGCATAGAAGGACCCTGACAATCAATGGCTACAACTAGGCTACTGCATCATGGAGGGGGACATACAAATGGCCATTAAGTATTGTGAAGACGAATGGAGAATTTGAGTCCTCACTTGAGAAATACCTGTAGATATAGAGGAGGAGGAGGTAAGATACAGACATACACATGCTGAGGAAGTAGGGCAGGAATAGACACAACCCAAGGAAGTAACAGTGCCCTAAAAAACCAAGGACATGTGAGAACAAGCTACAACCGACGAAAGGGGGGACATCCAAGATAGGAGTCTAGATGGGCAAGAAGAACAACACATAGGCAACATAAGTACAAAAGAAATAGGCTGAGGTAGCACATGAAACTACATCAAGTTCTATGCCACAAGAGAAAGGATGAAAGAAGAGGACAACTAGCCAGACGGGGGGTGCGTGCAAGAATACAAAGGCATATAAAACGCTCCTAGAATGCATGATCACTGAGGATGATGCAGACATGGTGGCCCAAATGGTCTAGGATCGCACATTCAAGGATTTTGATATTGTTGCATGCCAAAGGAAAATAATTGAAGAAGACATGTCATACATGCAACTACTCCTTAGGAATATTGGGGAAGCGCAGGCAGTCGAAAGCAGCGTAGAAACGAGCCTATCGACATCATAGATAGGAGGTGAATCTAGATCAAGTGAGTAGGATAGGATCCACAAGAAAACACAATCGAGCTCAACATTTCACGTCACACTCAACATGTTGCGCATGGACAAAATTGTTTGGAAGACACCCCTCAAGGACTTGGCTCAAATACAGTTGATATTGTCGCGGATACCAACCAAGGCCTTGTATAAAATGCAGGACAGCGTTACACAAGAAGTACAGTCTCATGCACACACAGAGATAGTGGAATTACAACAGATAAAGGATGATTGGGATGAGTTGCCATTGGTACTTTAGCAGGCCAAGATTGAGACAAAATATGAGAAGGAACATGTGAAGGGATTGCAGCAGAAAGTGGTCGTAGCCTACGTGAAGATCCCAAAGAACGTGCAGACGACCGAACTAATGAAGATAGATAAGATTGATCAGATTGTGAAAACAATTGATCCATACCAACAGGAGATCGAGAATCTCCAAGAGAAACTCACACCTGCCATTCCACCAAAGGTGAGGGAGCAAAGGTAACAGGAGGCAACAATGCAGATACAAGAGATAGAATGACAAGACCACGAATGACATCTTGTTCAAGAAAGCAGCGTAGATTTGGAAAAATATGGAGTAGGATTAGAAGGTCCAGCAGTGGGACCAAGAAGGAGAAAGGATAAGTGTAGCTATCCAGGACCTCAAGCAGAGGCAGAAGAAAATGCCAGTCACAGAGTGCATCAAAGGGGCACAAGACATGAAGAAACTACAGGAAAAAATCATAACTGTGTAGATGCAAAAAAAGGAGCGTCGGGATGATATGGAACCTCTCCAGGAGCGATAAACAGAGGTTATTTCAAAGGCAGAGAAATCTAAAACATACATGGCACAAACCCAGGCAGAATGTACAAGGATGGTCAGTGACGAGATTGCACGATAGATATTGGAGACACTGAAGGAGAATATTGCGTAGGCCCAAACAAAAGCAACAAATCTCATGGAGAAGTTCCAAGTGATCACAAGGGAGATCGTCGAAGAACATAGGGGTTAGGTGGCTCGGGACTAGTGACATGTCAATGTTGGGGGCCTGTTTGAAGTAGGCCAAATTAGAAAGAAAGGCTATTTTGGGAATAAAGGCATGCACGATAAAAACAACAGTTGGAAGGAAGAGAAGCACGCACACATTCATGGAATACCTAACAATGTTAGGGTTAGGGTTTTTGTAATACATTATAATGGTCGATGAGCCCGAAACATATAAATATATATACCTAGGATGTCTAGAGGAAGTTGGTTTTAGAGAGTCTGAAAAGACGACGGAGGAGTCTTGTTTTGATAACTAGTTGTAATACTTCGGTCATACAACCTACTTTTGTAAGTTGTTGAGTTGTACAGGGTCAGAAGGGTAGATATTGAGGGTTATATCACAGGCTGAGGAGCCTTGTGTGATATATTCCACCTCATAATAGATCTCAGCCCGACTAAGGATGAATTGTAAAGCACGTGGTGTTGTAGTTTTGGAACTACCATAATAGAAGAGATTGAAAGCTAGATATTTGTGGACATAGCCCACGGGGGGTGAACCATGGTAAAACCTATGTTATGTGATTGAATTCTTGTGTCTCTTTTACTACTTGTGAGTATATGTTACCATGATGAATGAATGAGCTAATTACCTTACATGCATAATTGGGAATGACATTATATTTCTTTAATAAGTTAAATAGAACTCTGAACGCACACTTCTTAGATCTCCATTCAATCCTGGACTACAAACACCTGATTATTGTAGTCACCCATTAAGACTATCTCGGGTGAGACTGCGCAATACACCCTGTGTACTGCATTGCCTTCTGGTTTACCAAGAGGGCCAATAATTTTGGAGGATTTGTTGGAACCCTGGTAGACTTGAACCTGGTTCAATCATGTTAAAGGTATAACTTAGAGAAAAAAAACCAACAACCACCAATAGGAGTCAGATCTAAGAATACATCAAAACCTGAAAAAACCAAAGAAACTAGAGAGAGGAACCACATACCGGGAGTAGAACAAAGAGGAGGAACCAAGCACCAAGAACCAATCCCAGATCCTCCCTCTCACAAAGGTTGATCACCCACAACATATCAAACAAAAAAAGTTCCAGATCTGGAGCATAAACAAGAGGAAAGACAATGCAATGCACCAGATCATGAACATTGCACCCTAATCCAAATACATCACACCAGGAAAAACAAAATTTGTGAAAGAGAAGAAGATGAGCTCCACACCCCCCATAAACCATCGAATCAAGGGTATTTGCAATCAAAATGGATCCACAAAATGCATCCCAACAAACCCAATAAATCATCCCTAGATCCACACCTGATCAGACTCGCAAGAAGTGGCTAGGGGATTCAAAGGTGTGAACACCAATAGATACCATCATTCGACAACCGATAGAGTCCAAAAAGGAAGAGGAGCAAGAGGGGAGACACTCCAAATAAAAGAAAATAAACCTACAAAACGACGAACTCAGGAGTTGTGATAGAGGATGTGGCCAAAGAAAAATCTGGCCATAGAGAATCAAAGGATGTGGCAAGGGAACCCTAGCCGCAAATATTTCAATTAATGTAATATTTATTACTAACACAATTATATAATTAAAAGTGCTTGATATATGGTCAATCAATGTCATATATCAACCAATTTTAATTATCTCATTATATCAGTTTACAATCAACATGGGTGGAAAGGATGAGTATATTTGTAAACTAAAATATCAATATAAATAATAAGGAAATATCTAAGATATTTGAGTATGGTTCACTATGTTAGACTATGGTTTGCCATGGTTGACTATGGTTCACCATGTTAGACTATGGTTTGCCATGGTTGACTATGGTTCACATTGTTAAACTATGGTTTTCCATGGTTGACTATGGTTGAACACATTTGGTTATGTTTGACCATAGTTGACTTTGGTCAGACATGGTTGATTATGTCTGACAATTTTTTACTATGATTAAATTCAGTAAACCATGGTCTACTATCCTTGAATTTGGTTGACAATGGTTAATAATGGGTGACATGTTGACTATGGATCACCATGTTGAATGTAGTTGACGATGGGTGACATGGTTGAACATGTTTTACTATGGTTGACCATGATTGACCATGTTTAACCATGGTTGACCAATCTTTACTATGGTTGACCATGTTTTACTTTGGTTGACCATGGTGGGTATGTTTACCATGGTTAACCATGTTTTACTATGGTTGACGTTGTTTTACTATGGGTATCTTTGTTTGATCATGTGTGATTACAATTGACCATGTGTGACTATGGTTGACCATGTGTGACTCTGGTTGACCATGTCTAACTATGGTTCACTATGGGTGACCATGGTTGAATTTGGTTGACGATGGTTAACTATGTTAAACTATTATTAACCATGGTTGTATTTGGTTGAACACATTTAACTATGGTTGACCATCAGTGACCATGTTGACTATGGATGGCATGGTTGACCATGTTTTACTATGGTTATATTTGGTTGACCATGGTTGTCTATGGTTGAACATGGTGGTCCACAATTGACCATCGTTAAATTTGGTTGACCATGGTTGACTTCAATTTACAATGGTTGACAATGGTCAACATATGGTTGAATTTTTATGTTTGATTTACTATAGTCAACTTATGGTTGACTTTGGTTTATGTTTGGTATACTATAGTTGAATTTGGTTGATTATGGTTTACTATGGATTTTCTATGGTTGACTTTAATTTATTATGGTTGACCACCTTCAACCATGTTTTACTATGGTTCACTTAGGTTCACTTTGGTTGACTATGGGTAGACATGGTTAGCCATTGACCATGTTGATTATGTTTAACCATGGTTTTCTATGGTAATGTCGCATTGCAATATTCATCATGGTTGACTTATGTTGAATTGATACGTTCCTCAATGGTTGTGTCTAAATGTGACATCCATTAAGGGTTATGTCAGATTGTAACATTCCTCAAGGGTTATGTTAGATTGTGATGTTTTGTGATGACTATGTCACATTGTGACATTCATATTCAATGTGTTATGTCGAATTATCACTATGTTCCTCAATGGTTACATCGCATTGAGACGTTCATTAAAGGTTATGTCACCTTGCGACATTCCTTAATGGTTATGTTTCAATGAGATGTTCTTGAATGGTCATTATGCATCATGATATTCATCTTTTTTGGATTGTATGGAGTTGATGTGTTCATCAATGGTTATGCCACATTATGACATTCACCAAGGGTTAATTCACGATTGTGTTGTTCCTTAATGGTTATGTCGCATTTCCGCATTCATCTTGGTGGACTTATATTGAATTGCAGTGTTTTTTAAGGGTTAAATTTCCTATGGCAATGTTACTCAATGCTTATGTAGCATTATGACATTTATCTTGGTTGACTTATGTCAAATACTTGTGTTCCTCAATGGTTATGTTGCAATGTGATGTTCCTCAAGGATTAGGTTATATTGTGATGTTCTTCAATTGTTATTTTGTATAGCGATGTTTATCATCGTTGATTTATGTCAACCATGGTTTTCTTTAATAGGCCATGGTTCACTATGATTTATTATGGTCTAATTTCATCACATTGCAACATTGGATAAGTGTTAAGTTGGATTGTGACATAGGGTTATGTTTGTCACATTGTGATAGTGGGTTATGTTCATCACAATGCAACATTGACAATGTTCATTGCATTGTGACATTCATGAATGGTGGTATATTGGATTGCATCACATTGCAATGTTTTTCAAGGGTTATGTTGGATTGTGAAATCAAGGGTTACCTTAGATTGTGATGTTCATCAAGGGTTATGATGAAATGTGATGTTCGACAAAGGATTATGGTTGAATTTCAACACATTGTGACATTAAGGGTTATGTTAGATTGTAATGTTAGTCTAGGATCATGTTAGATTGCAACATTCACTAAGGGTTATGTTAGATTGTGAGATTAGTAAAGGGGTATGTTGGATTGTGATGTTCCCCAATGATTATGTCGCATTTTGATGTTTCTCTTCATTGTGTTATGTCAAATTACCACATTTGTCTAGTATGGTTACATCACATTGCAATGTTTATTAAGGGCTATGTCACCTTGTGACATTTGTTACAAGTTATGTTTTGATGAGACATTTTGTAATAGTCATGATGCATTGCAATATTCATCTTGGTTTGATTATAAGAAAAGTTTATGTACCTCATTGGTTATGTTGCATTGTGACATCCATGAAGGGTTGGGTTATGCCACAAGGAATATATCAACATAACCATGGGTGAATTGGGTTGAGTAAGGTTGACTAAGATTGACTATGGTTGAACAAGGTTGACTAAGATTGACTATGGTTGACCAAGGTTGACTAAGATTGACTATGGTTATGTTACATTGTGACATCAAGGGTTATGTTAGTTTGTGACATTCATCAAGGGTTATGTTGGATTGTGACATTTGTCAAGGGATTATGGTTGAATTTCATCACATTGTGATGTTTGTTAAGGGTTATGTCACATCGCGATGTTCATCAAGGGTTATGTTGGATTGTGATGTTGTCCAATGATTATGTTGCATTGCAATGTTCATCTTCATTGTGTTATGTCAAATTACTATGTGCATCTATGGTTACATCACATTGATTGCAACATTCCTTTGGGGTTATGTTGAGTGAGATGTTCTTGAATGGTTATGATGCATTATGATATTCATCTTGCATGGCTTATAAGGATTTTTTTCGTTCCTCATTGGTTATATCACATTGCAACATTCATGAAGGGTTGGGTTATGTCGCAAGGAATATATCAACATAAACATAGGTGACTTGGGTTAACCATTCTTGGCCATGATTAATTATGGTTGACCATGGGTGCCCATAATGCTATGTTTGACCAAGGTTGACTTTGGTCGACTATGGTTATGTTTCATTATGACATTCATGTTGGTTGACTTTGTTGAACTGCCATGTTCATGAATGGTTGCATGACATTGTAATCTCCATCAATGGTTTTGTCACATTGAGACATTCCATAAGGGTTTTGTTCAATTGTGATGTTCCCAATGGTTATGTTGCATTGTGACATTCATCTTTTTTCACTAATGTCAAATTGTGCATTCCTAAATGGTTTTGCTGCATTACAATGTTTATTACTTGGGTTTTATTACCTTTTTATGTTCTTCAAGGGTTACGAACGGGCTATGTTTCAATATAATGCTCTTGAAAAGTATGATGCATTGAGATTAAAAGTGGTGGATATACATTGATTGATACCATTAGTTTTGAAAGGTGGAAAATGGAATCGATCGACGAATATCAACCAATTTTAATTATGTGGGCGTGGCATAATGATGCTAAATTTTAGATAAATCATTGGAGAATAGTGAGTTCACTTTGTATAATATTTATACAATTAAAAATAGGATCACATCTCAATTTAAGGAGATTTTGGTAAAATAAAGCAATAGAGGAAAAGAGAAAACTAGCATAATATAAAGAGACCTGTTGTAACCTAGGTATGCATCCTCTGACTCTCCTCTCTTTTTCCCTATGCCTTCATCAATTTTTCCTTTTTATGGTTGGTTAAGTAATTTTCCCACTACTGAGTGTCATGGCCCTTATTCGTTTTCTAGTCTTCGTGCATTTCTGTTTCTTTTTTTCTAGAAGGATAAAATACATGTAATATTTTTTTAGGAATGCTTGTCATCACATGAACCATTGATTAAGCTCACCACAGGTCTACCAAGCCTTTTCTATGCACAAGAAATTCCCGTGCACATGACGCAACAATCTAGAGAAGAAAATTTTGGGCTCAAACTATGAGAACAAACAGGTTTTCAATGGTAAATATCCATCAGGCCAAATAGATCAACAACTCTCGTCGATTCAGGTTCCAGAATCACTCAGGTTTTAATATCAAGTTCGAAGTATTGAGTTCCCAAAGACCCAAAGCCTCTGAAGAGCCGCAGAGTCGAAGTCCCGAGAACCTTACACGTCGCTTTGGCAATTTTCCTCCGAGAGATTTTTCACCCTTCACATTTGACACTCCCGAAGCACAGATTTATGAAATCAATCTGGACCGTTCATCAACAAAGACATGTGGAAGAATATCATCCACTTTACGAGTTTTCCTCCATGATATCTTCATGATTAACATTCAAAACTCCCGAAGAGACAAAGACCCAAAGTCCTGAAGTGAATCAGGACCATACATCAATGGAGACATGTGGAAGTAGATCATCCACTTCGGGTGTTCTCCTCTGGGAGATATTCACGCTTAACATTTGAAACTCCTGAAGCCCAGATATCCGAAGAGAATCTGGATAGTTCACCAGTCATGACATGCGACAACAGATCATTCACTTTGGGGGTTTTCCTCTTAGAGATTTTTAGGTTTCACATTCAAAAGTCCCAAAGAGCCAAGGACCCGAAGTCCTGAAGTAAATCTAGACCTTCCATCAGATGGGACACATGGCGACAAATCATTCACTTCAGATATTTTTCTCTGAGAGATGTTTCATGTTTCACTTTGAAAACACTCGAAGATCGAAAGTCTGAAATGAATCTAGACCATTGATCCCAGGTCAACATGAACCATTGATCCTTGCAGTAGGTAAATGTCACCGAGATCCAAGATTGTAACCATCGATGACTATAGTTCATTGTGGGGACGCAAACTTCCCAGGCGTTAATTTTACAGAGTGGTCCCACAATTTAAACCATGGTTTTGTTGGAAGGGTATGTGGCAACTTATGGTGAATTGTGGGCCCAAAGGTGGTCTGAATCCAAACCACCCTCAACAACTCCCACAATCACATGCTTGAATGAAATCATCTCACCGTGTCACCACACACATCATCTCCCCTCATCCCACTCACTACTCTCTCTCCTCTCACCACCCAACACTTTTCCTTTGTTAAACCCCACGTTGATCTCCATCGGTAGTGGACCACCTCTCCAGATCGATGGTCCTTATCACAACTTGGAACCCCCGGACCATTCTACTTTTAACGTTTGGGGGAGGGTTCAAGTAAGAGGTTTCCTCATCGTGGTCCCTACCTA
>JASDQU011176602.1:2322-12825 GCA_032191745.1 Picea mariana
CAATTGAAATGCACCAGAAACTGCTCCAATAGAAGCACCATGGCCTCTAGACTGAAATGGATGAGTGTTGGATCTCGGATCCGGTCTCTAAGGCACTGGATCTGGACCCGTGGGGGGTTTGCACACCTCCTGGAGCACTGGATGCACCCAAAAAGATTCCACCAATGAAATTTGTTGCTATATGGCTCAAAACGATCGTCTCTCCAAATAAGGAAATGGGTCTGAAGGATCTGTCTGGATCTGCTCTGAAACTCTGCATGCAACACCAAATGTCTGTCCAGAAGAGCTGCACCCTAAATAGATGAAGGAGTCGATCTGCAAGATTCCATCGTCAGAATCTAAAGATAGATGGCTCAATAGAAGCACCCTTGCTGGATATCAAATGGGATGGAAGGAAACTGCAATCTGGATATGGGTCTCGTGCAACTCTCCAAACCCTCAAACTAGCTTGTGCCCTCACTGGCTGAGTTGCGCACTCTGCAATGGATACTCTTGAAAAGTATGGTGAAATACCTGGATGGTATCTTCGATGGGCTAGGGTGTGTCTCTCAACACTGAAACTGATCAATGGTGGTGGTTTTCTCCAGAAATCCACGAAACAATAAGGTCAGCTCTCCTCCTCCTCTAGGAACTCTCAACATCAAATCATAACAATGCATAATGAGGAATTAGGTCAAATTCCTCCCTTTATACCTTTCCCAATCTAGTTCACCATTGACCTCACTTAAGCTAGGCATTTTTTCTCCTAAAGTGATTAATTAATCAAATAATTCCCCCTTTAACACCATTTCATTCTAATTCTTCGTTGACTTAGGCTTAAGTGACTTTTCCTAAGTATTTTGGCTTAATTCATCATTTAGCCATCAATTCCTCCTTATTTCTCCATCGTGTTCCCTATTTCTGCCTGACTACAGTCTACGGGAACATATAGACTACTAAGTCACTCCCTGCTAGCCTACTCTTGGGAACGGAACATCACATCTCACTGGTGTGTTACACTTCATGCCATACAAGGATTAAAATGGATTCATTTTCAATGAGGCCTTCTACCCATTATTGCAAGAAAATTCCACTAAGTGGATTTAATCTTCCCACTTTGATGGATAATCCATCACATATGTTCTAAGCATTTCCTTAATTATTCTATTAGTCTTGTTTGTTTTCCCATCTGACTCTGGGTGATAAGTTGTATTGATATTTAGATTTGTCCCAAATCCTTTCAACAAACCCTTCCAAAAATTGGAGGTAAACTTTGGATCCTTGTCTGAAACAAATGCCTTAGGCACCCCATGTAGCCTCAAAACTCCTTTCATGATATTTATACAATATTTGTTTCCTTGTGTATTTTCTTCATTGGAATAAAATGTGTTTTCATAGTCAATTTATCCACCACCACCATGATGGAATCATGTTGTTTCGTTTTTATGGGAAGCTTAGTAATAAAATCCATTGTAACAACTTCCCACTTCCACTTTGGAATGGGAAATTGTTGTAATAGCCATGTTGGATGCCTATGTTCAGTCTTCAACTCATGACATTCTATACATTTGGCTATGTCATTAGCCACTTCCTTCTTTATTCTTGGCCAAAAATATTGGCTTCTTACAACTGCAATTGTCTTTTGATATCATGGGTTCCCGACATATGGCACATTGTGCATTTCCTTCAACACTGAATTTTTCTGCTCACTTGAATTCGACACATATACTTTTCCTTTGTACATTAGAACTCCATCTTATTTCACCTCATAAGCATTAAATTTTTGTTGAAAATTACCTTCTTGTAATATCTCTTTTATTTTTAGATAATGTTGATCTGAATTTGTTGTTACAACAATTTTGTCTTTCATATTTTTCCTGTGCATGTTGATGGCTGCAATATGCACTTCATGAAATCTCCTATTGAGTGCATCAATCACTTTATTTTCCTTGCCTTTGATATGTTTAAGTTCAAAGTCATACTCACTAAGAAATTCCATCTACCTAGTTTTCCTAGCATTTAGTGATGGTTGTTCAAACAAATGTTTCATACCATAGTGGTCTATCGTCAACTCAAATATCTTCCCCATAAGGTAATGTCTCCACATTTTTAATGAATGTATAATTTCTACTAATTCTAGATCATGGGTAACATAATTTCTCTCATACTCGTTTAGTTTCCTAGACTCATAACATACCACATGATCTTTTTTATTGATGACTCCATCGAGCACTTGCCTACATTCATCGGTGCAGAAAAAAAATATTCATATGGATATGCAATATTCAATATTGGAGCACTTGTCAAGATGTCTTTCAACTTCTTAAAGGTCTCTTCACACTTGAAAGTCCATTCAAACTTCACTCCCTTATTTTGTAAAGAAGTGATTTGGCTTGCAATCTTTGAGAACCCTTTTATGAATCTTTGGTAATAACTGAAAAGACCCATGAATGATCTAACCTCCGATACATTTCTTGGTGTTGGCCATTCTCTAATGGACTCTATCTTCTCAGGATCCACTATTATCCTTTTTGTTGAAATTATATGTCCCATGTAGTGAATCTTCTTTTGCTAAAAGATACACTTACTTAGCTTAGAATACAATTTATGTTATCTCAAAAATTTCAACACCATTCTCAAATGTTTCTCATGATCCTCTTATGATTTACAATAGACAAGTATATCATATAAGAACACAATTGCAAATGTGTCTGGTTAATCCTTGAACACTCCATTCATAAAGCACATGAAAATAGTTGGGGAATTTGATAGTCCAAATGGTACTACCATGAATTCATAATGCTTGTATCTTGTCATGAATGTTGTCCTATTGATGTATTATTATTTTATCCTTGATGATAACCTGATCTCAAGTCAATCTCCAAAAAGATTCTTTCACCTTTCAACTAATCAAATAAGTCATCAATTCTTGGAAAATGATACTTGTTCTTTATGATGACCTTATTCAACTTCATGAAATGAATATACAACCTAGAGGTTTCATCTTTCTTTTTCACAAAAAGAATTGGGGCACCCCAAGATGACACGCTTAGGTGTATCTACCACTTCTTTAACAATTATTCAAGCTCCATTTGTAAATATTTGAATTCTAGTGTGTCCATTATGAAAGGTGTCTTAGACACTAGGGAAGCTCCTGGCACCAAATCAATAGATAAATCAATGTCTCTCTTTGGTGGTAATACTAGAATTTCCCCAAAAACATCTTCAAAATCCCTTAAGACTGGAGGTTCTTCAATGATTTCCACTCTATCTTTGGCTACCTCATCCACATGGGATACAAAAATATGAAATCCCTTCCTAAAAATCTTCTTCAAATGTATAGCATAAATTTCTCTAACAACTGCAACTCTTGGGATTCCTTCAACCTTGCCTTCCTTCCCTTATTCATAAATACATGTGATAGTCTTGTTATAATATTCTAGGACGACATGTTGTTTTTCCAAATAATACATTCCAATTACATAATCATATGAACATAATGGTACTATGATGTTTACATCTACCTTTGTGTTGAGTCCATTCATGTCTATTAGACAATACTTAACCAACTCATTGATTTTTTTCTTAGCCCCTGTGTCTAATTGAACTAACCAAGATTTCTTATGCTTACTCCTTTATAAGTGAAATCTTTCAACAATGCTTGAGAATAAATTAACTATGGCTAGCTCAAGAATAAATTAACATTGTTATGGGTTGGTTATCAATCTTACCTTCCACCTCAATCATGGGGGGTTGATATTCTACTTACTTGTTGTCCAAGGATGCATAAATCCTTGGCATGTTTCCTCCCATGTATTCAATTTTTTTAGCCTCCTAAATGTTGTGGATAGTCCTCATTATTTGTCCTTTGTGAGGGTAGTCCCTATATAAGTGATTTCTCTCACATCCCCAACATTGTATAGGTTGTTTCCTTCTCCTTTTCCCAAATGAATCCATAGCCTTTTGTTTATTTTGGGTTGACTGACCTTGTTGATTTACTTAAGAGTTATTCTTGAAAAAGGATGGCTTAAAACATTTTTTCCTTTGCTCCTTCCGCTTCATCTTGTCATTCCAAGTCTTTTTGAAAACTGACCTTTCTCTTCTCTCCTCTTAAAGATGATTTTATCTCCTTATGGTCTCCTCCAAAGTCTTGGAGTTATCATATTGAATCTTGTCACTATAGAAATAAGGTAACCCACTTAGAAACCTTTGTATTTTGATCTTCTCATCTTTAATGAAGTCAACATATTTCAACAAATAAAAGAACCTTTTCTCATGATATTCATCCATTGTCATGGTTCCCAACTTTAGTTCAAATAACTCTTTCATTTTCATTTCATAATAATGTTCGAACAAATATTTCTCTTGGAATTATCCTTTGAACCTCCTCCATGAAATCATCTGTTCATCAAGGTTCTTGGATTTCTTAAGTTTATCCCACCAAATGGATTCCTTTCCTTGCAAGTGGTACGTTTCAATTATAGCTTCTACCTATAAGAGGTAATCATGCAACTGTAAATATTTCTTCATTTCCAGCAGCTAGGGCTCAGCCTCTTCTCCTTTCATGTGCTCACCATTGAAATTTGGGGACTTGATCTTCTTGATTTCACCTTGTAAGATGTCTTCCTCGTGCCTTATCCTTAGCCTCTTGATAGGAGACACAATTGGGTTTCTCCTTGGCCCTAAACTTGCATGAGTTTTGTTGGTGGATTTCCTTGGAGAATGATGGTGTGTTATCATGCTTCTTTACTTCTTGTCATTCCCATGATCATTCCTTTTTCTTTGGGATATGAATGTTGACAATTGTCTAGCACTAGCTTCTTACTAGGTTCCAGGTTCATTATTGACTTTCTTGTGCAAAATATTCAAACTTTGAAGTATCTCCTCATGAGCCTTCATGATTCTTTCTATATATGATCTATAGCTCTGCATTTTCCTATGTAGGTTTCTCATAGTTACATGATCTTAATTGCCTCTTCTTTGATTTGAATTTGTATCAAAATTTCCCATGATGAAATGTAGACCTATGATATATTTATCATGGTTGTAAGATCCATGAGAATAATTCATAACTCCAGTCCTCATACAAGAACCAAAGTTTATCTCTTGTACCTCTAATTCTGCAAAAAATGTGCATGTAATAATTATTGTTAGAACATGCATAACATAAAACATTTCATTAATTGTAATATAGGTCATTATTCTCATATCACAACTCAACAATAATATTTTTATTCCTTAAATGAATTCCCTTCATAAACATATTTCCAATAGCTATACTCGTGCCTTAATATGAGTTCTAAGAAAAAAGTTACAACATTTACAAGTTGAAATTTCTAGTCTTTTACTGCTACAGAAATCACTTTTACTCTAGGTTGAAATAAGTATTCTACTCCTCAAGACCTTTCCAACAAATCTTCATTTTCTCAAATCCAAGCTTTGAGCTAAAATTTATTGTCCGAAGAAGTTTAGGTTGTTTTTTTCCAATTTATCTGTGTATGTTATAGGTGGCTTCTTTTTCTTCCTGCATGTTTTTACATACTCAAATCTTAAATATAGCTCCAAGGTTGTCTTATATGGTTAATAAGATTTATATAGACTACTCTTGAGCCTCAAACAAACTTTTGAGTAGGGAGTTATTCCCTCTAGAAAAAATTTGGTGCCAAAAGTTTACCCTTATTGTTTTGGCTATAACTTTCTCATACAAGCTCTGTTTTTCAAATTCTTTATCTCATTGGAAATCTCTCCTCGGTCTCTTTTATTTGAGTTTCAAATTCAAAGATTTATTTTGTGGGTCTTGATTGGCCAAAAATGTTGTTTAGGGTCTCAAAAATGCCTAGCTAGTTAATGACCTTCAAAAACTACAATTTTTCTCATAAAATTGACTATTTTTATGTTATAATATCCCTTTAAATCTAAGTTGTTGATCTCAAATTGTGTGAAATCTGATTCGTTGATCCACACTCCATAGACCATCATTGATCGATGTTCTCCTTTGGGCGCGCACATCATTTATACAAAAATTTTGATCCGACCATCGACCATCGTCCCATTCCCTCAACAATTGATTTTCACACAAATCTAAATTGGCCGACCCAACCATCGACCATCAATAGTCGGTGATCCCTGCTAGTTTAAAAAACACCTCTCAAATCCGGGCGATGACCGACCATTGGCCATCCACTGATTCTTGGCTGACCTAGAAATTGGTAATGTGGAATGACGTGTGGATATTGAAATGGCATGACAAATCGACGTTGACATGGAATGACACATCATAACCCTCTTTCCTTCATCAGTCATTAGTCTATTTTCTTGGATGAATCGAAAACCTCGTCGAATCAACTAACGCCTGACCATCGACCCATCAACCATCGACAACATCTCTTCTTCAATCAAAACATTTTTTCGAATCTATCTAATGTCCAAGAATCGACTATCGGATATTTTTGTTGGTGACTAAAAACACTTTGTTGAATTGGTCAACCCAAATGTTAGTCGCCGGTGATTTCGCTTTCCAACTCCAACACTTATAAATTTTCTACATTTCTATTATTGAACTGGATCGTCGATCTACCAATTGACATGACCTGAACCATTGATTTGTTGAACTTTTCCCAACTATATCGACAAACTTCAACTATCGTTCTTATCCATTTCATAAACCCCGCAAATGAATCTTGGCCATTGATCAACCTCATCCCCCCAATGGCTGATAATGAATCTCGATCGTCGACTCTCTAACTTCACCAATTAGGTGAAATGAATCCCGGTCATTGATCTGCTCCATTTCCAAATGGACAAAAAAAAATCTTGGTCGTCGATTTGATCAACCTTTGAAATGAATGAACCATATAGACCTTTAAATTTATTCAAGTGAATCTCGACTATTTTTGTTGAAATAAAAAACGATCTCAACCATTGATTCATCAACTCTTCCCATCTTCTATATGTGACCATTAAAACTCAAATTTCAACCTTCCAAATTGAATTTAACTCTGCAACCTTGCAAATTGGTTCCATTGAACCTCTTAAATAGTTTTGAGTCCTTTAAACATGAATCTTTCTCACAAATTTGGGGATTTCTCTTCTAATTCTTCTCTTTCTTTCCCCCAAATTTGCACAGACAAACATGTAACAATGAAGTTACTAAATGTTCCCTCATTCTAGCCCATACAAGCACAATGTTTGAATTTGAGATCTTTTATACCATAATGTAACATCCCCCGGCCCAATCCATGGATATTATGGTGCGAAATACTCATAAAAATGAAAAATTGTAAAGTTACTACTAAGTAATTAATTTCATGTAGCCCGCAACTACAAATTACATACAAATTTAACTATTGTCTAATGCCATTAAATTGATGCATCTATAGAATACTAAAATAGACATGAATGCAACTTAATAATTCAACACAACAACATATACGTCATTCTTAAATACACAGAGTTCATGCACAACAATTTAACTCATAAAATAACACAACAACAAGATAAAACACTTATCTTTCAAAGTAGTTGTGCAACCAGTTGCTTGGGAGAGACGTTCCACCCAATGACAGAATTTTTTTTCCAAATCCAAACATCTAGTCACCCCCAAGCGGAGGCTAGTAATCCAAAAAATAGGGTGGTCTCTAACAGTCTACTCACAACTCATAAAACTCAACCCACTAGTAATCTCCTACATCTATCTTAATTTTTCACCATATCTCTTCCTCTCGACCTTCCTAACCCAAGGAATGTACCCCTTCATTGATATCATCCCCTCATGCATCCCATTCATTTATGAAGGCATCTTTCACATAGGTAATTAGGAATCTCTCAACTAGGAAATTGATACTAGGAAAACTACCAACAAACCACAACAAACACTTGTTGATTTAGTACAAATCACATAGGAGTTCACTCTTCAGATCTAAAAAACTAGCTCTTTAGTTTCCATATCCAAATACGCTCTAGATATGCTCCAAAATTCTCCCTCCATGGATACACCAGCTTCAAGCTCTCTTTTTTTGCTCACTCTTTGTTGCTCATGCAGAACATTGACTAACTAAAAATTGTTATCCCAACCCATACAAATTTCCTATCCTTTGTATTTCTTTCTTAACTCAGACACTTCCCCAATATGATTGTACTCAACCCTCATGTGCCCAATGGGTGAGTGCAAGCTAATGATGGTCTCTCATGACGCGTTAGTGGCAATGAAAACATGGAAAAACAACAATCTATTAACTTGGAGTGATTATTCAAGGTACTTTTACAATGAAGTTGAATATGGTGTAAGAATTTGAAACAAAGGAAATTGAATTAGATTTCCGAATATACAACTTTTATTCATAAAAATTGTGAATAACTAGGTCAAATTTTTTTTTTTCTAAAGTTCATATGTTATTTTTCCAACAAAATATAAGGTATATGTTTTCATTCGTGTAGGTGTTAAGTGTCTTAACGATGGAATTTAGTTCTTAAAACTTCTATACTTGTATGGAACCCATTTTTTTGTGTCATGTATCTTTTGGAAATTTTTAATATTAATTTTATATATTTTTTAAATTATCAAAGTCAACATATGCCTAAAATTACAATGTTTGTTGTTTGTGCAAACTAAAAGGGTCTTAAAATGATCAAAACAAATTTTGTTTTTTTAGATTGTAGTTATCGGTCTCATATTGTATCACATATAACTCATTTGAGAAATGGTTAAGATGATAAAATTTTATAGCAGAAATAAGAGAGGTATGTATTCTAGGATTTTTATACATGTGAAGACAAAAGTTGATTAAAAATAGTAAGAAATAATAATAAAAAAATTTAATTATATATTTGAAATCTACACAGCCGAATCGATCTATATACATAATTTCATCAACAACTAAAATTTTCATCCCAAACCTAGGTCTGAGCCAACCAAGTCATCATACACCTTATCAATCTCACCCAAAAAAATTGACTGGAAACAAGCGTTCATGCACTCCAGGAATGTGTGCATGCTCCTAATTTTTTTTTTCTTACTTATCTATCTTTTTCCTCCCTCTCCTACATATACCCCCCCCTCTCTATTTCACTCTCACTCTCCCTCTCTACCCCCCTTTTATATCTCCCTCTCTCTCCCTCACACTCCTATACATGGTAAGACCTGGACATGGAAAGATTTAGACATCACAAGGCATGGAAATACCTAGAGCTAGAACTTACCTTGACATTCCTCAGACTCTCACACCCACTACCTCTCTATCCCCCCCCCTCCTTCCACTCTCCCTCTCCCTCTCTCTATTTCTCTCACTCTTCTTCTTTTTCCCTAACTCCCCTCTCTCTTCCACCTATGTTCCACTCTTTCTCTTTGTCATCGTTGTTAGTCTCAACCTCACTCTCCTTGCCCCTCTTTATCTCTATATTCCCCCTCTTTGTCTACCTTTGTATCCCCCCCTTCCTCTCATTCTCTCACCACCCACCTTATATTTCTCCCTCTCTACTTCCCTTCCTCTCACTATACCTCTCTCTACCCCCCATCTCTTTCTCCCTCTCGTCCTTCTCGCAGTACTCTATCTCTACCCCTCCTCTTTGTCTTGCTCTCCCTCTTTCTCACACTCTCACATACTCTCTCTCCTCCCCTCTCATCCATCTCTCTCTCCCCCCCACCATGCCACTATCTCTCCTACATCTACCCCTCTCTCCTACATTTACCTCTCTCTCTAACCGCCCTCTTTATTCTCCTCTCTCTCCCTGTCACACTCACACACTCTCTCTATTTCCTTACTATGCCTTTATCTCTCTCCCTCCCACACACACTTTATACCCCCCCTATATGTCTTCTTCTATCTCCCTCCATAACTCTAACACACTCACTCTCTACCTCCCCTCTTTGTCTTCCTCTCTCTCCCTCCGACACTCTCACACGCACATTTGGTTCCCCCTCTATGTCTTCCTTTGCCTCCCTCCCACACTATCACACACATATTTTCTATCCCCCCTATATGTCTTCCTTTCTTTCCCTCCCACACTTTAAAACACTCACACTCTACCTCCATCCTTTTTCTACCTCTCTCTACCTCCCCTCTTTATCTACCTCTCTCTTCCTCCCACATTCTCACATACGCACTTTCTATCCCCCATTAAGATATTTATGTACATCTACCCCCATTTCCTATATCTCCCCCCTTTCTCTCACAATCAATGTCACTCACTCTCCATCCCCTCTTTCCCTCTCCCTCTCACCTTCTCTCCCCCTCCCTCTCACTATCTCTCCTCTCACAATTAGTATCACTCTCCCTCCACCTCGTCCTTGTCCATCCCACTTCTCTTTCTTTCTCTTCCCCCCTCTCACACTCACACATTATATTTCTACCCCCCTCCTCCTTCTATCTCTCCCCCTCTGTCTCACCATCTCTGCTCTCTTTCTCTCCTACATCTACCACCTCTTTCTCTCTCTCCTCTACTCTCCCCTCATTTCTCTCTTTATATCTTTCTACCCTCCCTTCCCTCTATCTCACCCCTTCCTCTCACAATCAGTCTAACTCTTTG
>JASDQU011176602.1:12875-26659 GCA_032191745.1 Picea mariana
CACTACTTCCCCTCACACTCAATCTCACTCTCTCTCCTTGTTGTTAGTATCACTCTCTCTCTCTCCCTCCCTCTCTACCTCCTCCTCTTTGCCCCTATTTATACCTCCCTCTCTCTCTCCCTCTCTGCCTCCTCCTCTTTTCCCCTATTTCTACCTCCATCTCTCTCTATCCATCTAAAGATTAGGCATGTCTCACAACAAATAAAAAAATCTGAAATAGAGAAATATAGCCTCGCCTGTAAGTTGATTTTTGAGTTTTTGTTCTTATTCCAATGGATTACTTATACGAGTACTTACATGAACATGACCATGACCTAGACCATAACCTAGACATAGACCAACACCTAGACCCCCTAGCTCTCTACCCCCCCTTTTTTGCCCATCTTCCTCTCACTCTCACTATCTCCTCCCATAACCTAGACCACAATATAGAGCTAGATATAGAGTTATACATTGACCTAGATATTGAAATAGACCACCCATACTCTCACTCTCTACCCCCCATGCTATCTCTTTCACACTCTCTACCCCCTTCCCCCATAGACATAGACCCTAACTATGACCTAGACCATAACATAGAGATAGATGTATATTTAGAAGATGACCTAGAGTTTGACGTAGACCATGAATTGGACCATGAAATAGAGCTATATCTATATTTATACATTGACCTAGAGCTTGACAATGCCCAAAATAATGAAGCCTATCATGACTTGTTTTTTCTCGTCTATTACTCATTATATTTAACCTGAACATAGATCTTGATTAATCAAATCACATAAATAATATTACTTTGTAGATTCATGAAATCAAATCTCATACCTACTCTACCAGCCTCAAGGAAATTCATATCAGCAAAGAAAACAAACTGCAAAAAAAAAATTGTAAATGAAATGATTGCAAATGATGTTCTCTTTGCAATGCATTTTCTGATCTCCACCCCTTCCCAGAAAATATAGAATATGTTATCACTCTATAAATTCCTAGAGGTTGTTTAAAGGTAGAAGAAATTTACCGGAGGTAACCTTATCCAACCACTTCGAAACTGGGATCTAGCCCTGTTAGTTTCAGAGAGGGATCTCTCTGTAAGTTTTAACTTTGTTTCCGAAATTCAGATCTTAGGCTAGTTAAAATAAATAGGACCGAGTTGTTTGTTTTTTATAAAATGGTTGAAATGTCACTTACGTATCCATTGGGCTATGGGGTCTTTTTTAAAAAGATAGATATCGAAGAACATATTTTTTAAAGATTCACTTCACTGGGCAGGATAGTGCAACTATTGAATTCTTTAGAAATAAAGTGATGGATGGTCGAAAAAGATGATATTATCAATTAAAGTAAAGAAGCAATTAAGAATTTCTCTACTGTAACATCAGAGGATAAACATGTAGATCTTTAAAATCTTAGGAACAGAGTACACAAAAGGTAAATTATGCAACTTTAACTCCTTTTAAATGATCATATTAGAAAACAACATGATAACTAAGAAAGATAAACATTCCACGACGAAATAAAAACTTCACCAACATCCAACACGCGGGAATCCTGTGAAATGTATCTTTGTTTTACTGGAAGATCTCTTGATAAAAATTACAGTGGTTATAGCTTTCTACGGTGTAAGATCAACCCTCAATACTTCTAAGTTTGAAGTATTTATCATCAAATTACAAACGACCCTGTTATTAGTGATCAGGACGTGGCAGATNCTATTCTAGGGAAGGTCATTGGTGAGTCATTCACGTGACTTTGACCACTCCTTCTTGTTGACTTGGATTGGACGCCTCATTTCTTACTCGATCAAATTGCATAGCTCTTCCCATCTCAACTAACTGGGAATGGTGACTTTGATAAGTCTTTGGTAAGTTTCATCCATTTCAGTATATTTGGCAAAGGTCAGTTTGACTATGAAAATATATTTGATTTTGTGTTGTATGCTAAGGTATGGCTGCAAAGTCTCCAAGAAATCCTTGCCTATTATGCTTCCTTGTATCCCTGAGAATTTAGGACTGTCCTTGGCCACTGTATATATTTTTTTCTTGTAGTCAGGAAAGGTCATCAACTTGTCATTTAACACCATTAAACCAATAATACCTTTCTTTTGTAGGGCATCGATCTTGCTGAAAAACCATTGAACTCCGATGTCCATGTTCTGGACTTTCTCTTCCAGCTACAACATCAATCCTCTTTTGCTCAACACCCTCTTGACTTCAAGGATAGTATCCATCTTGTCTTCAATATTCAAGTCTTCCAATTCCTCCATGGTCTTCCAAATCATAAACCTAATGATTTCGTTATCTTCTGTGGGCATTTCACCCAGCTCTCCTTTTATCTTGTTGATAGCCTGTCTTCTTCTTAGCACCAGGTCATGTTGCTCGAACATGATCTGCACCATGGGCCATATTTCATTTATGGATTTGGAGATATCCATCCAAATATTCTCCTTAGCCTCTCCTAGTGTTTTTCCTCCCACGGTTTGTTTCTGAAGCTGCTGTAATTCCTGCTTGAGCTTTTCCGCTGCTTGCCTCTCAATATTGTAGCTTGTATGGTAGGAAGACTTAATCTCATGGGGATTCTCAACCTCTCTTTTCAATATGATGATTTCTGTTCCTTGCAAGGTCATCTCCTCCATTGATTTTGCTAGCTCTACATATTTTTCCAGGGCTGTCAGTGGGGTGGCCGACGGAATTTCTGCTCTAGTGGTTGTTGGTACAGTAGTTGTGCTCACTTTTGTGAGGGGAACCACACTCAATGGTATGACATCCATATGTGTTTCCTTTTCTTCCTCCTTCACCAACCTTTCCAACTCTACCTCCATTTCCTTTATCTATGTGTTCTACTGCATGATCAACTTTAGCAATTCCTCTTTCTCATCCTCCATCTCAGCTATTTATCTAGCCTGTAAGTCATATGTAGGTGGTATTTTTAGTTTCTTTCTTAGATATGCTATGTCAGAATTATTTTTCTTTAGCATCTCCTATGTTGCTTTCACATTCAATGGGTCATACCCAATTTTGAGCACCAATTCTTCTAAAGACTTGATTCTGTTATCCTTGGCAAAAGATGATATATTTTCCAACTTTAACTAAGTCTCAACATTGTTCAGGGAGACTTGTAATTTTGCAGTAGTAGAAGAAGCATGGGCCAATGTGGAGAAAACCATTTCACCAGTCTGCCTGTGCATATCCATCTGGTTAGCTGGATGAACTTGTTTGGAATCAAATTCAATGGTTGACCTTTTATAGTCAGTGATATTTGTGGGTTGAGGTACCTGTGCTTGCAAAAATGCTAGGTGCATTTTTCCTCTCTCTGTATCAAAAGATGATAATAGTTTGTGTTTTGTTGTGGATGTTTGCTTCCAGAACTGAGCATACGTGTTGCTGGTCAACATCTGATTCTTCTTTTTGATCATATCATATTTCTAAAAAATGCTCAACTTTACAGATCCCTGTGGAGGTTGGGTGGTAAAAGTTGTATCAGTATTCTTCTTTGAAGAAGAAGTAGATATCACCTGATGGTCACTTGAAGGAAGTGGTGTACTTTCTCCCTCGGCTACTTTGGAAGATTGGATCTCTTCCTCTCCAGACATGTAAGTGGTGTGAGTTGTTTTAGGCCTCTTATTGTGTACCTAAAAATCCTCTACTGATACTTTCATGATTGAAGGAGAAGCATCCTTCCTCGGTATTTTTTCCTTTGGTACCTGTGGAGTGGTAGTTTGTGAAGTCATGATTAGGGAAGACTGTTGTTCAGTGTCTTCCAAGGTGTTCACTTTCCACTCTGTCTGGTTAGCAAATTTCTCAATGTCAAGCTTGAGTATATCAGTGTATGGAGAATTTTTTTTTTTCTCTCTCATCTCTGCAATGATCCCACTTGGATCATAATGCCAAGTGAAACTGGAACTGAATTTCATTTCCTTTAATAATTTGTTTGCCTCTTTTCCAGCAACTCGACCGTTGCAGATAAATGGTCCTATCTTCCCTTTGATTCTCATCTGCTATTTTTTCTTCAAAGATACAAAATGTATATCATCCGAATTGATCATTTTCCTAATAAACTCCAGGGAATATATCCTGACAGGAAAATATGTAGGAAGCTTGTATGGTGCCAGCTCGCATCCATATATCCTAATTTTGGTATGGATTTTATAAAGGTACCAATATCCCGTTTTGGCGAGGTCGGAGAGGTGTAAAATTCTATAGACCTCCTCATTTATCCTTGGCTCTAGTCTGACACTAAGCATGCTTACCACTGGATGGTAAAAATACTCAATAAACTGTTTGAAATTGAATTTTGTAGAGTTTCTTCTGAGCAGCGACGTCTGAGAGGTTATAGCCTGTGATTTGTCGTCCTGGTCCATCTTCTACATGGGGAAGGAAAACCTGTCTGCTTGGGAGAAAATGAACATATAAGCCAGTATTGACGAATACCGAAACATGCCCTCTGTGGTGAATTTGAGAAGCTGATCATGGATGTTTTCAGCCAAAAATGTGTTGTAATCAAACTGGATGGAGGCCTCTTCTTCAACAAAGAAAATGGATAGGAAACCCAAGATAGGTTCGTCCACCCACTCGTCTGAGAAATAGTCGAGCATACAACACAATGATGAGATAATCTAGTTGCCCTTTTCTGAGAACATGGACGCATGGTAAGGGGGAGTTTTCTTGGGAAATTGGGCATCTTGTGGAAGGGACAACTCAAAAATTTGCGCTCTTTAGGGAAAAGTCAGATTTTGGTACATTTCTGTAAGTGCTTCAATGGTGAGGGGAGAATGGGTTTTGGCTCTAGGTATCTGCATCATTTGATCTATGGCCTCGGGTATGATGGAGAACAAAGTTTCTCTAGATGATGACACTATGGTTCTTTGGTTGGGGAGGTAATGTGCTTGACATTTGAGGGCGAATTCAGGAAAGTGGTGAATTTGGGGAAAAAGATACATAGGTAGATTTGACTCCCATAGCCCAATCTCATTGCTATGATCCATGAATGTTTATTTGAACCATGTATGAAGTGCAGCGAAGTCGAATTCACACTTGGTTTCTACGATTAGGTAATTCTTATCTGCAAGCAAAATGTGGTTGAGATCAACAGGAGATGGGAGGAATGGATTTTCCTCGACCTTTGATCTTTTAGATTTAGGCACCATCGATCCAATAGGTACCTACACAATGAAACAAATCATTAGTAGGAAAAATCTACGGCTGGGTTACTGGTTTGAAAGGTGAGCCAAAGAGGTTTTGGGCATGTAGGGAATACGAGAAGTGCGCAAATGGCGGAAACAAGGTTAAGATTAAGAAAACAAGTATCTATTAGGCATGAGGAATAGGTCAGCAGACTAACGAGTATGTTAGACCATAATAAATGGCCAACAAATCACTTGAGGCAAGAGGTGGCATGTAGGGATGGGTGATGGGTGTGCCAGGATGATGTGCAGGATCATGGTTGGATGATAGGGGAATGGAATGTGACTTGTAACGGGTGAGTGGAGGGGATAGGTTGACGGGGTTATGAGACAGGACTTGTAAGGATGGGTAATGAGATATGACATCATGAGGCAGCGAGATAATGGAGGATGGTGTCATGACGTAGTGGAAGTATGGCGGTAAGTCGGAAGGGTGGTAAACAATATGTGGTTTGGATAGGAGGGAGTCTTATGCAATGGGTTGACGACACGTTGGCATGGGACTTGCCGAAAAAACTGCCTCATTGTGGAGCCCCCCCGGCAACATTAAAGGTAGGATGGTTGGGGGGGTCTGTGATCTTCTGCTAACCATAGATCCCAGCGTCACTGGATCCACCATTGATTTATGTGCTTTCTTTAGTCTCTATATCGGACCCCCCCCACCGTTAAAGGTAGAACAATCGAGGGGGTCCGAAATTTGTTTTCCTCCATTGAAATTAATGTCGATGGATCATCCATTGATATTAGCGCGCCCTTTATTCACCATATTGGACCCCCCCCCNATTATCTGAGCGTGAAACAAAAAATGTGCAATGCAAAATTAGGCTTGGTGATTTTTTGTGGGTTTTTTGCGTTGCTTCCCATGCCTTTGTCATCATGGGGTTAGGAAAAAACATCAAACACCAGGATCATGCATTTCCATCAAACATCATATAAATTTTATTGAAAGAAAACTGACTAGCCTATGTCCTATCCTACTTACCTACACCTTTAGCCCAGATTAAACTTTTGGGCTAAGAAATTACTCTATCCTGGGGCTATTTGATTAGGATTAAATAGTATGATCAAATTTATTCACTAACTAAACTAACTACTTGGCTAAGATTGAACAGTTTAGCCAAGCTTATTCACTAATACTATGAACACAAATTCAAAAGGACTTGGCCATGTTTAAACTGTATGGATCAATTCATTGTTATTGCATGGGGCTTTATCGATTTTCTTTTATGCCCTCTTTTATTCTTTTCTCGTTTTTTATTTTTCTCATTTGTTCTTTCTCTCATTTTTTCTTTATTTTCTTTTTCTTTCTTTCTTTTTTCTTTTCTTTCTTTTTCAAATCATTTGCAAAATGCAACATTATTGGAAAACAAAAAATACTAAAGGGACAAAATTCAATCACCAGTTGATCCTATAAATTATAGGGTTATAACAACGTCTCTACTTGGGGATGGTACTTTCCTTGTGAAGTGCCAAGAACCTTCTTTCTAATGTCTGTAAAGGTTTCCTCCATTGCTTTAATGTTGCTATCTTTTTTGTTTTTACTTTGGGAACCTAGTGGTATTGGTCAGTGGCTTAGGGCCTTCTCTGCGGGCTTCAACCACTCGATCAATATCACCTATTCAAAACTTGAATGAAAAGGGAAATGGTATGTACAATGAATATGGATTCATGAGATCTCTATTGGGGAGGCAAATAATGCTTCAGCATCCTGCCATTAACTGGTCCACCTGGCAGGTTTGTTCCATCAATGTTTTTTAGGTAAAAATGTGTTATATCCTCTAAATTCCTGAATGGTGTAAGGGCCTTTCCATAAGCTATCGAATTTTCCATGTTTACCCTTGTCCTCATTTCTAGAATCCCATTTCAGAACCAAGTTTCCTAACTCAAAATCATCTTCTTTAGTCCTTCTGTCAAAAATATTTTTGATGTTCTCCTGGATAACCTGAGTCTTGTTGTAGACTTCCTCTGTAGATTGTGTTAAGTGGATCATTTGGTTTATCCTCCTTTGGACATCATTTGGCTCTACTTGTGCTTCCTGCAATAGTTTCATGAGATGGATGCCCAAGGAAAGAGGAAAAAATGCTCCAGTACCCTACACCAATTGGTATGGAGACATGCCAATCGATCTTTTGGTGCTTTTTCTGTCAGCCCAAAGCACGAAAACCAACTTATTATTCCATGATTTTTTATTTTCTTGCAGTGTTTTCCTGAGAATGTTCACCAAAATTTTGTTTGAGGACTCGACTGGCCCATTTCCTTGAGGATAATAATCTATTGAGTGTCCCAAAGTAATGTGGTATTGGCTGCAAAAATCTATGAGTCTTTTGGTTCTGAAGGCCACTGCATTGTCAGCTATAATTTTTATGGGGCATCCAAAATGAGACAAGACATTAGTTTCTAAATTTTTATGATAATAGAGTCAGTAGCTTGCCTGCATGGCACAACCTCTGTCCACTTGGTGAAGTAGTCTGTGACCATGAGGATCCACTTGTGTTGGCCTGAGGAGGATGGATGTATTTCTCCAATAAAATCCAAGCCCCATTGTTGGAAAGGGGCTTCAACTAAGATGGGTTTCATGGGGAGGGGAAACAACTTCCTTTTACCGTCGAAAACTTGGCATTTATGACAAGAAGTAACTTTTTGATGAACATCAACAAACAATGTAGGAAGTAGAAACCAACCCTTAAAATCTTTTTGGTTGTGGTCTTCCAACTCAGATGTCCACCACAGTCTCCTGCATGGAAATCCTACAGAACTTTGTCAGCTTCATATTTCAGTAGGAAATTAAGCAAAATATCACCAGGATCTTTCCAATAAATATTACCTTCTAAAATACAAAATTTCAATGCTTTCAGATTGATAAACCTAGCTTTGGTATTAGTCAAACCAGGAGGAGCTTGTAAGTTATGAAGTACAAAAATGAGGTCTTTGTACCAAGAAGAGTTTAAGAATACTTTCTTTACATTTGGAGTCGCCTGCTCTTCCTTTCGTCAACTACAGCCAAAAAATTAATATCTAGAGCATGAAAATTATATTCAGCCATCAGCTTGGCCAAACCCTATCCTTTGATCAGTTTAGTAGGTTTTATTTCAATGTCATATTCCAGAATAACCGCAATCCATTTTCCTCTCCTACCATCTGGGTTATCTTGAGTTAGGATATCCTTTACCACTGCATTTGGAATGTATGCAATTGTGTGAGAATGGAGAATATAGACTCTGAAGTACTTTATGGCCTTTACCAGGGAAAAAGCTTGTTTCTCCATTATGTTGTAGTTCAATGCAGTGTCTCTCAAAGATTTGCTGAAAAATGCTATGGGTTGTTCGTACCCTTAGCTATTTTTCTGCAACAGTACTGCTGCTATGGTGTGCTCAGATGCAAAAGAGAAAAGAGAAAAGTATTTTGGTGTAGTCTGGGTTGATCTGGACTGGGGCTTGGGTGAGGGCATGTTTCACTTACTCAAATGATTGTTTGGATTTAGTATTCCATTTGATTTTTGTGTCCTTTTTCAACATCTTAGTGATGTTCCTAATAAGTTCAGCCAAGTTAGGTATGAACATTCTAAGGAAATTTATTTTGTCGATGAATAATTGTAGTTCTTTGATGTTCCTAGGGTGTTCCTCCTTCTGGATGGATTCTATCCTGTTGGGATCTATTTTAATTCCATATTTAGATATTATGTGTCCCAACAGCTTTCCTTCTTCTAGACCGAAAAGAGACTTATTTGGGTTCAACAAAAACCCAAATTTTCTGCACTTATCAAACATGTGTCTGAGATGTTGCAAGTGTTCTTTGTCAGATTGTGAGTATACAGTCACATCATCCAGATATATGAGTATAAACCTTCCTAATTTTTCCACAAAAGAAATATCCATTTCCCTTTGAAAAGTAGAACCAACATTCATCAATCCAAAGGGCATATTCACATACATGAAGGTTCCCCAGGGTGTGGTAAATGTTGTCTTCTCTTGATCCTCTAGGTGGACAAGGACTTGGTTGTAGCTCGAGAAACCATCTAGTAAGGATATCATGTTGGACCCAACCACTTTTTGCAAAATGTTGTCCATTTTGAGAAGTGGGTAATTGTCTTTGAGAGAGACTTCGTTACAATTCCCAAAATCTATGCAAAGTCTGATCTCGCCAGTTTTCTTCCTGGTAGGAACTAGGTTAGAAACCCATTTGGAAAATCTCAAGGGGACTATGATTTTTGCATTGTACATATTTTTTATTTCTTTCTCTATCAGGGGAAGCAACTTGGGATTTATTCTCTGAAGTTTCTTCCTGAAAGGCTTGTGTTCTTCTTTTATAGGAATTTGATGTTGTATGATGCTTGTGTCGTAGGATTTTAAGTCCTCTTAACCCCAGGAAAAAACATCCACATATTCTTTAAAAAGTCCAATGTATTTGCATTTTTTCTCAGGGGATAGAGATTTAGAAAGTTTTATCATCTTGGGATTTTCGTCTGTTCCTATGTTGCACTCTTCGACCTCTTTACCACTAACCTCAATTTCATTTTTTTGGCTACATCGTTAAAATCAAACAAGTCTTGCAGCGAAACTAAACCTCTAGGTAACACATTATTTTTCAACTGTAGAATATCAGAATCTATCTCATTTTCATTCAATTCATCTGTATCTACTTTATTTCCATTCAAAACTTTAGAATCTATGTTATTTACACTACCATTTTAAAAAACAGATTTATTTACAATCTCATCATCATTTTCTAAATCTATGCTTGTACATTCAAAATAATTCTTACACTATAGGAAGTCTTCAATTTGATCGTCATTTCCAAATACCTGCCAGTATATGATGTTGTCAGGAATGGTTGGTTTGCACTTCACCTCCACTGTGTACTTGCGAGTGGGATGAAAAGGAATACAGGTAGCTACCGATGTAGCCAACCCATCTACAAGTATGTTTTTTCCTCTAGGCATTACCTGCAAGTTGATTTTAGTAAAGCATTGCATCGCATCCAACACAACATTCCTATAGGCTCTAAGTTTGGGATGTTTAGCTACATACTCACCTTTGATTTGTTTGATAATCAATTCAGAATCACCCCTTACCATTATCTGTTTAGCACCAACTTTCTTCAATAATTTAAGGCCGAGCATCAAAGCTTCATACTTGGCTATGTTGTTAGTGCATTGGAAATTCAGTTTGTAGGAATGACTCTCTGAATACCTTGATCTGTGATTATGTAACCAAACTCTGGCTCCAGCTCCCTCTTTTCTTACTGCACCATCAAAATACATGCTCCAAACATCTGTTGGTAGTTCCTCCCTTTCTATAGTTTCCACCTTTCTTGCCTCAATGATTGCTTTACTTTATCTCGAATCATGTGTATCATCTTCCAGCTGAGCGATTTGTTCTTCCACGTCACCATAATTGTATAGAATGAAAGAGTCCAGGTCAGAGTGTGCAGAGTATAATGGGTAGTTATGCGTCTTTTCCTGACTACTAACCATATACTTCATAAAGGTTTCTCTATACAGTCTCCTCTGGTGTTCGAATACTGGGATGGTGGCATAGGACATATCTAGTTGGAGGGTTCCTTTCATCTTAGCTCCCCCTGATCTTGACAGTAACATACCGTATTTTGGGGGAATATCTGCAACTACTATATCCATTACCATACTCTTTGCTGGGATTTGAGGTAAGGTAATGCATAAGTCTTTGATCAGGCCTATACATTTAACCTTGCTGGAGTCAAAAGGTTGTAAATCTTTGTAGGGTCTGGTGACCTCAAGTCCCAACTTTTCCATCATGTCTTTGGGCATTAGGTTGTGAGAGGCACCCAAATACAGCATAGTGGTATGTAATATCAGATGGTGGATGTTTAGGCTGATGTAAAAAGGGGCCACAACACCATTATTAGTTTGACCATCAACTTCAGGACCAAATAGGAGCTTTGGTCAATCATAAGCAAGATTTACTGTGTCTGAGTGATTTACATATCCAACATTCAAAGCCTTAGCACCTATCTCAGGTTCGATGCTTAAAGCTTTAATCGCCTGAGACCTATAAGCGTTATTGTTCATCATCTCAGAGAGGGGAATGGGAATTTTCAATTTGGTTAGTTACCCTTCAAGGTTGAAAGTAGTGGAAGCTTTTCTTAGGGTCTATACCTCTGGTTTATCTATGAGAGCTATGTGACCAAGTGCCCTTTCTTGACTAGTTGATGAAACTTCAGTCTGATTCTCTCTTCATAGAATTTCTGGAGTTTTTTGTGTAGGAGATTCAACATCATTTCTCTCAGGTACTTTCTTGGGAGAGTCTTCTGAGGTTTTCTTGGTTTTGACTATTCTCTTTGTTACAATAGCCTTGTTTGTTTCAACATCCTTCTATGGAGGGTTGTCATTTTCCCTCTTTCTCCTCAAGTTATATTGCCTATGGACCTCCATTATAGCATTCTCAAAGGCTTGATGTTATGTTTCTTCTACTTCCTCATTGACCTATGTTTGTGACAAGAGAAAAATATCATGCTCTTCCTAGGTAAGAAAAATGGATTCATCATCATGAACGCCCATGAGGTTTATATGAGTGTCATCAAACTCCTCAATTAAATCCTCCCCATCATCAGCATAATTTTCCTGGAGGGGTGGTCTGATCTACTGATCAAGCCCCCATTATTCTCTTTGATCCATAGGATCTCTCTGCCGGATCAGGGGTGGATTTCTTCTGAAGTTTGGGTTTCGAATTGGAGGAGAAACTCGGTTCTCCCTGGGAGGATTTCTTTCAGCTATGGTAATTATCTCCATCATCCTTTCCATATCTTTGGTTAACGAATCCAATTTGGCATCTGAAGAGGATGTTTTAGGTTTCTCTTTGATTGTGACCCTCCTCTCCGTTCTTTGCCTAGCTCTTCTAGCTAGTAGATTAGCCTCCATGCTAACTGCACTTTTTTGCATGTCTTCTAGAGTAGATGAATTTATTTCCCTTAGCTAATATGACATATCTGCACCGAATCCATCTGGAAACTTGATTAGCGCTAGATCTTGAGGGGGTTTTATGTCAGCTGGGATGGCATTGTAGAGGTTATTGAACCAAGTGCAGTAATCCTACACTAATTCTCCCTGATTCCTCTTGATGTTCTCATACTCTGATAATATCTGGAGTGGATTTTTATTAATCTCCCATCTGTCCAAAAAACTTATGTGGAAAGTAGAAAGGTCTGCTATCGAAGTAGGGTGTAAGGCTTTAAACCAATTATTAACATCCCCAGTCAGGCTTTGTGCAAATAATCTTATCTATACATTAGATTCATCTACTTCTTGCAGATCAAAATAATCATTCATTTTGTCAACATTTGTTGTGCATTCAAAGGACCAATACTATCAAACTGAAGGAGTCTGGTTTGATAATCCTAAGGCATGGCATGTAAAGAAGCAGACAACACCAAGGGAGCATATCTTTCTTCCATGATTATTGGAGAAGGCTAAACAACAACCTGTGTGATTGGAGGTGAGGTGACAGAAGCTGTAGAAGATGAGGGGTTGAGAGGAGGTGAATAAACTGGTTTAGATTTAACAGAAGTTGCGGTGATAGTTAAGGAAGAAAGTTATACGGACTGCTGAAAGTGAGATTTTTCTAAGGCTTGATCAAGATTCGCAACTAGACCTTCTAGCTTTACAAATTCTTGGAGGAAACATTGATCAACTTCATCTCTGGGAGAATGTTGTGCATGTGTGTGCAACTGTGTGACCAACAGTTGCACCCTAAGGCGCGTTTGTTTATGTGATAGAGGTGGATGTGTGTGCCCCTATATCGCTGACAGATGTGCATGAGTGCATGACTGTGGGATAAACAGGTGCGCATATGTGCGCACCTATGGGGAAAAACAACCGTGCCTTTGAGGCAAAGCTGAAAAGTGTAAATATTTGACTTTTTGGAGATTTTCAGATGTTTTTATGGGTTATGATTGATGATCAATTACTGTATATGTAGATGTAGGTGACCAAGTATGAAAATGTCGATTCATTGGAGGGAGAGGGATTGGTCACGGCTGAGGGAGGCAGTGACCAATGAGGATCCGACAGTTTGTGATACTTTGGCAGCTTGTGGGTTGCTAAAGTTCTTTGAGTGCCCCCTAATATGGGCCTAAGAGTTTTTACTGTAGTTCCTGATTAGGATGTGGGATCTAGATCGACATTGCTTCATTGTCTGGGGTGAGGAGCTATCCTTCACGGCGGTGGAGGATATATACTTTCTAACTAGGCTCCCGTTTCAGGGAACCCTGTTACCAGCAAATCCCTTCTACCTGGTGATGGGTAGTTGGTTACCCTAGCTCGGAGGTATTGTCTAGGGGAGAACTCCATGTCGGGTTATGTGGTTAGAATTGGGGTGAGCGATGCCTTTGTACATCATTTCATGGAAGCGATGGTGGTGAGAGTATACGGGTCTCTCACGACTCAACGGATCAGTGGGGGTCAGCTGAGGATGATGCAGAGAGCTCTAGCAGGTGACCATTCCGCCTGGGGCATGATGCTGCATTCCAAGATGGTAGGGCATCTTGATAGGTGTCGTGCTACAGACTCAGGGGAGTTCACCTTTGGTTCTATCTTGGTGGCATTTTTTTTAGAGAGGGTGCCAATGTTGCGCCC
>JASDQU011176603.1:5105-15316 GCA_032191745.1 Picea mariana
ATGTCATTAGTACTTCTAAAAATAATATCATCAACATAAACTTCAATTAATAAAATACCATCTTGAGTTACCTTGATGTAGAGTTTGATGTTTGCACTTTCTTTTCTGAACCCTGCCCACTGTAGATAATTATCCATTCTAGAGTACCATGCTCTAGGATATTTTTTAGACCATACAAGGCCTTCTTCAATTTACACACATAATATGCGTTCTTTGACAACTTAAAACCTTTTGGTTGTTCAATGTAGACTTCTTCATCAAGTTCTCTATTCAGAAAAGATGATTTCACGTCCATCTGATACACTTTAATATTCTTGGAGAATGCATAAGCTAAGAGCAATCAAATTTCTTCCATTCTAGAAAATGGGTCAAATGTCTCTTCAAAGTCGATTCCTTCAACCTATGTGTATCCTTTACATACCAATATAGATTTGTTCCTTGTAACATGTCCATCTTCATACAATTTATTTCTGAAAAACCCACTTTGTGCCAATCACATTCTTATTCTTTGGTCTTGGAACCAATTCCCAAGTGTCATTCTTCTCTATTTGATCCAATTATTCATCCATGGCCTTATTCCAGAATTCATCCTTGTTGACCTCTTCAAAATTGTTTGGTTCAATCGTAGATAAGAGTGCTAGGTGAATTTTCTCTGGTGAATGGATTCTTCTTCTAGTCTCAATTAATGCATCCTTGTTTCCAATAATGTGATCTAAAGGATGATTCTTCTGTACTCATTTTCTAGGTGTCTTTGGAGGCACTTGTTGAACTTTCTCTTCTACTTCTGTCTGATCTTCTTCATCTTCCTCTTCTACTTCTTCTTCATCTTTTTCTTCTTCTTCGTAAATTTTTTCCACTGATTCATTTTCTTCTTCCTTTGATTATCATCCACTTGTTTCATCAATTGTTACATTGACACTTTCCACAACTTTGTTCAATCTCATATTTTAACACTTGTATGCTTTCTTTGTATTTCAGTAACCAACAAGCACTCCTTTATCCACATGAGAGTCAAACTTTTCCATTCTTCCATCTTCTCTTTTGATTTAGCATTTGATTCCAAAGAATCTGAAGTTCTTCACATTTGTTGGTCTTCCTTTCCATAGCTCATAGGGATTTTTTTCATTGTTGTTTCTAAGCATTACTCTATTTTGAATGTGGGCTGTTGTATGCACTGCATGTGTCCAAAAACGTATCTGTCAATTTGGATTCCATTACCATTGTTCGAGCCATTTCCTGTGTAATTATCATACATTATGATAATGTTACTTTGTCTCTGAACCAATCTATGAATCCATGCTCTCATACATTGTCATATATATGTTCAAAACTGCTAAGTGTTCTTATGAATCCATCTCTGTCCATACTTTTCAAGACTCTACTGAACAATTGTCCATAATGCTGACCCATTTATCACTATACTATCATGCAGTCCTTGCTACTACAACTAATTTTACTTCTGCTAACTGACTTCTCTAGATCTATCTACTCAAACTCTACAAGATGCTCAAAGGATGGTTCTTTGGTCTGTCACAGCTATCGCATAGACTCCCTCTGTCTAATATTCATATTACATGGGAGTCTCTAAGCCAGATGGCTCAAAACAATTCCTACTCTGATGTGTATTCATCATCATCTTCATTTGTAGATTCATCATCTCTTTGAGCTATGACTTCTTTCTTTCTTTTTGTGGATTCATCTTTCACTACAATGCCTGAAAGTAAAATCTATTGAACCTGTTCCTTATTTACCTATCCTTCTTTTCTTTCAGTTATTTTCCAAACCTTTCTATATCTGACATATTTTTTTTTCTCTGTAGAATTTTCTTCATCTCGTTTTATTTCCAATCTTGTGATCTCTGAGACCTAGTCTTTGTTCACCTGTTCTTCGTGTTTTCTTATCCATACTTTATTATATATTATATCAGTGTTCTCTTCTGAGGTTCATGTCTGTTACTTTTGTTGTTCTATTTTGGTTCTCTAGGAGGGACTGTCATTCTACAATCTTTGTCCATGTGTCCAAAGTTGTTTCACTTGTATCATTCCACTTCAATGCTCAATGATTCAAACCTATTGTAATTTATTCTCTTTGTTTCACTAGGCCTTCTTGGATAGCCACTTTGTGTATGACTTTCAAATTTGTTTATGTTCCTCCTATTAGATCTACAATTTATAGCTTAATGTCCAAAATTATTGCATGCCTAACATAAACCAAAAATGATGGTTTGATACCTGGGAGTTGAAGATATTCTTAAAGGATTTACTCTTATGAATCCTTCTTCTTCCTGAAGCCTATTTGTTTATGTCAGTCATTGATTCTGAAGTCTGAATCTTCTAGGTGGAGGAGTGTCTCTGTAACCTTCCTTGTAGCTCTTCCTATCCCCTTTGATTGTTTCTGCATAGCTTTTTGGGTATGTTTATTGTTCTATTTATTTGGAGCTTGATCCATTTTCTGTCTAATTGTATCCAAGTCCAGACTTGTCATGATGAGGCTTTTGACTGTTGATAATGTCATCCAAAACTTTTGAGTTGTTTTGCATATTCTTCTTTTGAATATCCTTTCTCAATGTGGCAATCTGTGCTTCCAAATTTCCAATGATCCCGTCTCTTTCTTCTAATTGGTCTTTGAGTGCTTCTCCAATTCTTTTGTCTTCTTCTATTTGAACCTTCAATTTCATGATCATTTTTTCTAGTTCCTGAGTGTCTTCTTTCTTATCTAGTTCTTCTTGTAGCTTCTTGTTTTTCTTCTTTTCTCTTCTTATAACTTCTATGGCACTCAACAATTATTCTCGGTAGTCAACTTCTGCCTCTTCATATTCTTCTTCGGTGTCTTATTTATCAGAGTCTTCTATTGCCATGAATAGAACTCTTTCTTTCTCACTGTCACCGACTTCATCTTCATTTGATGAGGAGATGTCTTCTTTGGTGCATAAGATTTTCTTGAAAGCTTTCTTTGTGGTTCTTTTTCCTTTATATGTTTGTTTTCTATTTGAGTAATCTTCATCATTCCTCTTATTTTTCTTATGAGGACATTTTTTATCAAAATGACCAATACGATCACAATTAAAACAAATCAATGGAATCTTACCTTTATATCTGTCATTGGTTCCCTTGTTCAATCTTCTGACAAAGTTGGCCACTTCTTCATCATCTTATGAGATGTCATTGTTGCTGATATGTTATTTTTCCTTTTGATTTTTCTTTGACCTTTTGGATGCTTTGAAACTTGCTTCTTTTATATCTAAATTTTCCTATTCAGTTCTTATTTCATATGTTGTGAATACTCCATGTAGTTCATCCATGTTTATTAAGTCTAGATCTACTCTTTCTTCTAGTGTTGATATCTTAGGATCAAATTTCATAGGAAGAGATCTTAGTAACTTTTGAACAACTACAGATTCTTCAATTTCTTCTCCCAATCCTATGATTACACTCATTGTTTCATCAACTCATAAGAAGTAAGATGAAATAGCATCATCTTCCTTCATCTTTAGTTGTTCAAATTTACCTCTATATGTTTGAAGCTTTGTTGATTTGAATTTTGAATCTCCTTCATAAATATTTTGAATTTTGTCCCAAATCTCTTTAGCGGATTTACAATGTACAACTTTGATATATATCAATTCACCAAGACCATTCAGAAGTGCGTTTGTGGATTTGGAATTATTTTGACTAAGTTTCATTTCTTTTTCACTTGTTGGCGGAACTGTTGGTTCTATGTATCCATCTACTATTGATTGTCAAATTTCAAATCTCTGTTCCTGTATATATGTTTTCATCCTTCTTCTCCAGAATGCATACTTTTGTCCATCAAACTGTGGTATTCCATTTTTATACATCTTGTTTCTCTCCATGATCTACCTTTCAGTGGTTAAACTGATTTCTGAAGGAACCTTCTCTGATACCAATTGTTGGATTACTGAGAGGGGGGGTGAATCAGTAACAGAGCAATTGAATCATTTTTAACCATAAAATGCAAGTTTTATATCAATGTATCATTATCATCCAATAGTTGCAGAGTAAATAAACAATGAACAAATGAGAAATCATACACATACAAAGTACACCAATGTTTTTATGTGGAAACCCAAAGCAGGAGAAAACCACAGAATTTTTTTTCCTATATGTCTTTAAGAATTACATTCATTGGAAGCACCAACATCCTTTATTTTCCTAGTGCAACTGGAAGGAGGCTCCAACCCCCTATTTTCTCAGGCTACAACCTGAGGGAAGCTCCAACTCCCCAATTCTCTGGCTACAACTAGAAGGAGGCTACAACCCCCCATGTTCTCTGGCTACAACTGGAAAGTAGCTACAACCACCTGTCCATTCCCTATCCAACCACCCTGAAATATAAGTACAATGATGGAACCACTGTCAAATTATCACTGTGATATATATTGTTGTAAACCTGTACCAATCAACATAAACCAAACAACTTGTACCAATAACCTGTACCTCAACCTAAAAAAAAATCCCTCATCAATTTCATCATCCAAATATGATTTGTAACTCTATAATAGACCTTATGTATATGATCACATACCTGCAAACCTTCCTTAACAAGAGACTAGCATTTTTCATCAAATTTTACTTTAGTCTCACATGACTAGTTTTGGATTATTCAACAACCCTAACTTGCAATAATCATAACTATGTACCTGTAATGAATAAATGTCTAAAAATAGTACATAATGTTATTCAGTGTCTTTTCTGCAATTTCTCCAGGTTTCACTTCTTAGAACCTCCCAAAAAAAGAGTTATAGCAAAAATGGCATACCTTGTTGAATTATGGCTTACTCTAGAGAGAGAACTTTTAGAGTGTGCCCCTCACTGAATATTTGTTGTATGGATTTGAAAATGGTACACAGAATACTACAAACTGTACTCTAACCAATACATTTGGTCTTACTGAATTTGGATCTGTTATGAACATGTTATGATGTTTTTACCCAAAACACTTGTTTTAGAATAGTTTCAGGACTAGCCACAAACCTTATTTTCCACGGAGTGTAACTCCAAAAATAAAATGACCCACAAGATGAAATTTGTATCACAACTACTTGGATATGTTTCCTCAACGACCTCCATATTTCATGGTATGAATCATTCTAGAAAAAAAAAAAATTTGAAAATGGTGAGATGACATGTAAATAACATACCTTAGAAAGCATCATCAAAAGAATTTATCCTCCCTTGAATTTCGGCCTTCTTTACTTCACCTTCCCTTTGAAATTCGCCTTAGATATCTTTTGGTTACCTCAGTCACTTGTAGATATTCAATATGCTCAATTGTAATTAAATGAGAGACCCTTGCCTCTTATTTATACTTTTATGTAGCTTCCTCAAGGGATTACCTTCTAACCATCTTAAACCACTTTCCTTATTTTAGGGCTAACCCACTTCTAACCACTTGTCCACTTAGTAATTTCTCCATTAACTTTATTATTTAAATAATTTATTTTGTATCCACTTTGACTTATAGTACACTCATTAGTTTACTTTATTATTTACCTTCTAAAATCTCTTAAACCACTTTCCTTATTTTAGGGCTAACCCACTTCTAACCACTTGTTCACTTAGTAATTTCTCCATTAAATTTATTATTTAAATAATTTCTTTTGTATCCACTTTGAATTATAGTACACTCATCACTTCACTTTATTATTTAAATAATTTCTTCTTTGCAGCCACTTTGACTACTTTGACCTTTTGGGGCTTCTAGATGACTCGTGAGGGTTCTCCAACTTCACATGGCCATAACTCTCTAACCGTGAGGAGTTATGTGACATTCCACATACCACCATAAATGGCATGACATGTACTATCCATCTAAAATAGTATTACCTTCAAATATATTAAAACTCATAACATTATACATCAAACAAACTTGGGTCCATTACCCAAACCTTTGTGCTACCAGAATTCGCTACCGGACTTTCTTCAAGGATTGACATCAATGAAAACCAACCCAAATAATCAACACTATGAGATGTATCATTTGCATAATTAATGATCATAGCAACATTTTTTATCCTTTGGCGGGATTCTTAAGAAAGCTATGGAGAATGTAACATAATTGTCGTTATCATCAAATCAATGCATTAGGGATTATACCCTAACATCCACTCTAACATGCATTCTTGCATGGTTTGATAGATAAAGTGAACAATCAATATCCTTAATAAGAATGATATAATTGGTGGTCTTGATGAAATGTCTTTTAGCTATGTGCTTTTATGGATTGTAGGAAGCTCCAAATCATAGACATCTTAGCCTAAATAATTAGTGATTGAAATCGTGCTAGATTTGCATGTCTCTAAATTCATATAAATCAAGTAGGCTATATTCACGGTTCTTATAGCACGTTTTGATAGAGTTATCACCCTTCAACAAAGGCCTCAAGGTTTACAACAATTTCTTATTTTAAAATGAGATCTACAATTAACATATCAAATGTGCTTGGGAGTTTAAAATACATTGAATCTCATCATTAAACATGATCATGATACATTCAAAATATGAATCCAAGACGTAATCCTCAAGCATCATATGAATGCTTGGAAGGAATCCTCTCTTAAATGGGTGTCAACAAAAAAATTTGAATTTCACATTGTATATAAAGCTTTATATTGTTATTTTTAATCCTAAAATTTATGTGATGTCTTAGTTTTTATGAAAATTATTTTTTATAATGTATATATAACAATTGTTTTTTTGTAAGTAAATAATTTATTGCCTTAAAATATTGTCATTACACATAGCCAAAAATTGCCACCTGTTATGCCATACATATGGAAACTAGAACAGGTGGCTTGTCCTAAGGTTAGTGAAAACGGTGAACTGTAAATAGTAAACATAGCCATCCTAGAGCTATCTTTGTGTAAGTCTTGAGAAGAGTAACTGAAACAGAAAAGAAAAGCTAAGTCAAACAGTTGGAAAACTCGTGGATCCATTGTTGTCGGGTGAAGGAGACTAGGAAGGAACAAAGACAAAAGGATGGCAACAGGTTGGACACCTTCACTTGCCTGGCTTGCCTAATCGAGATTCAAAAATCATGTCCAGACGTCGGCTAAGGATATCCTGGCGGTGGATTTGTTCCTCCATGTTCCTTCGCATGTCCAAAATCAACTCGAGATGCTCCTGTGAGAGATGACATGTGTTGGAGATGCTCAGTGACAAAGTTGTGTATGAAGGTGGCCGATTGGGTGGGTGGGTATCCTCGAAATTCTTAGTCTGTGGAAGTTCCTCTTTGACGATGCAAGTTCCCATTACTGCGGCAAGGTCAAAGGTAGGTATGATTGGGCCAGAAGTGCGGGGTGGCGCAAGAATATCAAAAGTTGAGATGAGATGGGAAGAAGGGGGAGCTTGTGGTGGAACTAGAAGGTGTTCTTCCTCAATGAAATTTTTGGGAGAATCTGTGTCAGTCCAATTGTGAGCAACGGAAGGAGAGGACGGACCAGAAGGGCCTCCAGGGTTGGTGATAGAAAGGTTGAATGCCATAGAAGAAGACAAGGAGCCAATCCTACGCTACCTATATACAAAGCTATAGTATGTATTCTTTTGCTTGGGCTTCCCTCACTCTCTAGGTATGGAGGAGGGAGGAATGAAAAGGAAAACTAGAAGTAGACAATGAAGGCCAGGGGAGGGAGAAACAGTGTGGCGACTTAAATTTGGATCCACCCAAAGTTAAATTTGGAAATCCACCCAAAGTTAAATTTGGATTGCAGTGATCTCAAAAGTTTGAAATTTGGATTGGAGTGATTTTAAAAGTTTGAAAATTTTATTTAAAATTGTTATATATAAAATATTTATAAAATTTAATTAGAAATGTAACTTCTAAATTTTATATTTATTTTGTTTTAATTAAAAAAATTATTATGTAAAAATAAAAAATTAAAAAAATTGTTTTTAAAATATAGATTTAAATTTTATTATTAAATTTGAAAATAATAATAATAATTAAAAATATTTAAATTTAAATCCAATAATTGATAAAAAAATATAAAATAATTTGGAAAAAAAAATAATATTTTAATATAAGATTTAATTTCAAATTTTAAATTTTAAATTTAAGTTTAGAATTTAAATTAAATTTTTTATTAAATTTGAAAAGACAAAAAATAATAATAATAAAATAAATCAGAAATAGTTGGATTTAAATCCAAATCATCATTATCAAAAAAATATAAAATAGTTTCTCAAAATAACCATAGAAAAATGAGATTAAAGAATTTTAAATTAATTTTAGTATAAGACTGTTTTTCAAATACCTCCGTTAAAAAAATTACGAGTAATAGTGAAATTTAAACTTATTTTAATATTAAAAAAATTAATTAAATTTATTTCAATATAAAAAAATTTAAATTTATTTTATTGTATATTTAAAAATAAAAAAAAAAATTGAATAATAGTAAAGTTATTAATATTTAAGAAATGAGAAATTTAAAACAGTAAGGGGAGTAATTATAAAATTTAGAATTATTTTAATATAATATTTTTAAAAATATTTTGTTAACATTATGAAAATTAAAAATTAAATTTAAATTAATTTTACATTTTGATATTTGTTTTCCAAATTTTCCAAATATTTTTTGAATTTATAAATAACAAAAACTCATTTATAATATTTTTTTAAATATTTTTAACAATTCATAAAAGTTATATTCATTTAATATAAGATATCATAAAAGTTATATTCATTTAATATAACATATTTTTCAAATACTTTCTTAGATTTATGCTCAACATTATAATTTATATAAAAAGGTGAATTATTGATGATGATGATGATGATGATGATGATGATGATGANGATTTTCATCTTCAACCTTCTTAGTGTCACAAAGGTGACATACTCTTTCATCCATGGCGTTTTAGGAATAGACCAACACTCAGTTTCACTATGAAGCTCGTGAGCATTTGTTCTTATCTTAGAAATGTTTTTTTTTTTTCTTTACACTTGTCAAAAAACAAAGATAATTTTGATCTTCTAGATTGGGGTTGATTGCATCTTTATAATACCTTAAATTTGTTTTTTCCTCTAACTCTTTATCATACCACATTTTCTCCTTAAAATTTGATTTAAGGATATTTTTAATAGTATCCTTATTCTGCAAAATGGTCTCTTCCATGATTCCCCACTGGCTTATCCAAGATTGGACATTTTTATTCCATCCTCACTTGAGTCGAAGGTGGTTACGACTAGATTTTGAAGCAATTTTAGGAAGCTTCTTGTCTTCCATGTTGTTGAACTTGTTATTATACATTAGGTATATAGTCATAGCTATGTTCTAAATGGGGGAAAGGATTTCCTCTAAGAGAAGAACGGGATAGGGCGTATATCCTTTAATTTTAAGATTAGAGGCTATAAAATTATTTTGGATTTGCTATATCTTTCTACAAGATTCAAGAGAGATACTGCATCGCCACACTTCACATCCATATAGAATAACAGACGTAACAAGAGTCTCAAAGAGGAGTTTATTCTTATCCCAAATCCAAAGGTCAACTGATTTACAATTGTTTTCAACCCCATAATAAGCTTTCCATCCCCCAATAATAATTTTCTCAATGCTATAATTCTAGGAGAGCTTGTGGTGAATATTGATTCCAAGATATTTGTATGAAGTCACTTTCTCCAAGTTATTGTTGTCATATATGAAGGTAGCATAAGTAATCTTATTTGAAGTAATATATACTTATCAATATAAACAAAACAATTTTTAAAAGATTAAACATTTGGATTATTTAATTAAGTAATTGTTATAAGAGAAACAATTTCACTCCAAAATCAAATATTTTTCAAATACTTTCTTAAATTTTTGGTCAACATTATAATTTATATAAAAAGGTAAAGTAATATATACTTATTAATATGAACAAAACAAATTTTAAAAGATTAAACATTTAGATTATTTAATTAAGTAGTTGTTATAAGAGAAACAATTTCACTCCAAAATCAATTGAAACTTGTATTTAACCTAGCATATATTTTTATGATCTGGATTATTTTCAACACGAAATGAGAGCGGAGATATAATGAAGAAATGTATAGAGATATCTTTGATATCCAATAATATAACGAAAAATGTATCAGAGATGAAATCATAAACACAGAAATACAGTAATACATAATTTTCTATTAATGAGCACAAATGTACAAAGACTGTAAAAATACAAAGTGAAAGACTCGCTAGAATGGTGGAAGCT
>JASDQU011176603.1:15360-36662 GCA_032191745.1 Picea mariana
AAGGCCTTTTTATCATAAAGAAAATCCAAAACCCTAACCCCGAAAGATGAAAAGCCAACAGTTTTGTGGACCTCGTTTTTGGTAGTTTGGTGTATCAACTTCCCGGGGGCGTAACTTTGGCATACGATTTTCGTTTGGGGTGCACGATAGCTCATTGGGAAGGTATTGTCGAGAAGATTCATTTGGGGGGCTCAACCAGAGCCTTCGGCTATCATTAAGAAGATCAATCCAAAAAAATCTTCATTTAGGCCCTCAAAATGGCCCTAGAAGTTAAAAATTGCTAAAAATAGTAAATTACCAAAATTGTCAGAAAACTGTTTTGAGCTAGCTGGAAAAGGTGGGTGGCCACCGATATCCACCTAGATCAATCCTCCCTCCTTTGGAATAAATGGTCTCCATTGCGTTGAGTTCCTGGTGGAGAGGAAAAATCGTTTGTTGAATCTGCATCTTGATGAGTTGCTTGCCTTGTTGGAGAAGTTGTGTACCTTAGCTTGTTGAAGGTTGTCACGAATCTATGGTTGGAAGGGTTTGAACTTTTTAACCAGTCTAGCTATATGATATTCCTGTGTGCAGAAGGAATCTTTACACTTTGTTGCAATATTGCCGACCTGCTTCTGTTGGATAAAAGGTGCTTGGATTGAGGCTGTAGTGGTGTTATTTTGTTCATGCCTTGAACAGACTGTGAAGAAGATGAATTATGTAGTATGAGATACTACCTTGTAGCACTTTTTAAGTGGGACAATAGTTGAAATTACCTCTGGTATCCTGTAGAGATGACCCCCAAGAGTAACAATGACACTACGGAGTCGAGACTCATAAATAACATGGCACTTCCACATATATGGTTGGCCCAAGAGAGAATCACAGACATCTGGGGGGGAAACATCACATAATACCTCATCCTTGAAGGGATCGATGATGTATGACAATCAACACTATTGGATAACACGAAGATCTAGTCCCTGGAGAAGCCACCCAATGTTGTATGGTTGCAGGTGTGGTGTTGTTGACAATCCCAACTNTGAATGAAAAAGGCGCTCCCCCTCTTAAGAATATGTTGGTTCTTCTGGTTGAATTGTTGCGGGCGTGACAATAGCAGTGGAGTCTGCATCGATGATCTTTCTTCTATCATTATTTTCATAATCAAATTATGAATCAAGGTTCATCTCCTTGTATTTTATCTCAGCCACCAATGATTTTTTTGAGCGACATTCATCGGTGTTGTGCTAGGGGATTTTGTGGAAATCACACCATTTTTCAATGTCCTTCTTCGTCTTTTTGTGACCCTTATTTTCCCGTGGCTTGGACTGGCTTTCAGAATATTGTTTGTTAGGGTCATATTTATCATACTTTGGTTGTTGCAGATTTGAAAACCTGAACTCTCATTCTGGTACTTAAACTTTTGCTCGATTTTAACAACATATTGATAACTAGAACCAAGTGATGAGATGTCCAAAAAATCCATTTCAATTTGGATGTATTTGTGTAGAGCCCCAAGGTATTTCAGAACCTAATGTCTTTCAGAGTCTTTGATACCCAGCTTGGTGTGCAAGTTATGGAAGGTATTGGTGAACTCCAGAAATTTTTGGCCCCTTTCTTTCTGCAGTGTGGTCCATCTCATGTGTTGGTCCTCATAGTTTCCAATAGGGTAATACTGTTCCTTTATCGCATCCACAAAAAATCCCAAGTGGGCTTGGCCCCATATATTCCAGACTCCTATGTGGAACTTTATTCATAGTAAGTTTTCCACCAATGTTTGACATGGGGGAGATCCTTAAGGAGTGCAAAGGTGATATTTTCCCTGTCGGATAAATTATGAACAAAGAAATAACCTTCCAGCAAATTTAACCATTTTTCTAAGGCATCTACATCTATATGTCCTTCAAATATGGGATTATCAAAATTAACTTGTACCTTGAAAGGCGAGGTACTTCCAAAGTGGTCGCTTGATGAATATGCTCCTGTTGTTATTGGTAGATGTTGAAGGATGTGGGAAAAATTCTCCATCATTTAGTCCATTTGTCGCATGAGAGTTTGCTCAAGCAACAGATTAATATAATCGTCTGCTCTGTCGTTTTTATTTTCTTCCGCCATGGAGGGTTTCTTGGATGTGAAAGAGCTATTGTCTTTAAGAGAGACAAGCTTGAGACGCAACTTTCTATAATCGGACCTCATCGGGGACATGCACTAAAAAATAATCAAGAGCAGCTTGCTCTAATACCACTGATCCGGATTATTTTCGGCATGAAATGAGAGTGGAGATATAATAAAGCAATGTACAGAGATATCTCGGATATCCAATAATATAACATAAATGTATCAGAGATGCAACCATAAACACACAGATACAGTAATACACAATTTTCTATTAATGAGCAAAAATGTACAAAGACTGTAAAAATATAGAGTGAAAGACTCGCTAGAATGGTGGCAGCTTATCTCTGAGAAGAGATGTGTCTGCTAATCGCATTCGCAAGAAGATGATTTTAAAATGAGGCTCCAAAGAAATTTTTATCATAAAGAAAATACAAAACCCTAACCCCAGAAGATGAAAAGACAATAGTTTTGTGGACCCCGTTTTGGGTAGTTTAGTGTATCAACTTCCTAGGGGCGTAACTTTGGCATACAATCTCCGTTTGGGGTGCATGATAGCTCGTTAAAAATGTATCGTCGAGGAGATTCATTTTTGGGGCTCAATCAAATCCTTTGGCTATCTTTGAGAATATATATCCCGAAAAACCTTCATTTAGACCCTCAAAATGGCCCCGAAAGTTAAAAATTGCTAAAAATAGTAAATTACCAAAATTGTCAAAAAACTATTTTGAGCCAGTTGGAAAAGGTGGATAGCCACCGATATCCATCTAGATAATTTTAACATTTAGAAAAAAAAATTGACACAAATTTTTAGTTGAAGAGATTATAAAAATATTAATCCTTAGTATCAAATCAAGAAGGAAGGAATGGGCTAAATCTTATAAAGGAAACAATAAAAGTGATTTTTAACTATTATGATTGATACATAACTTTCAGTTTTATTTACATGGTTGAATGAAAAAACATAAAATATTTAAGGGTAACCCAACTATTAAACATAAATATAAAATGAAGAAGTATTTATTAGGATGAAATAGAGATATATAAATGAACATTCCTCTTAGAATATGAGGGTAAATTATTTTTGTCTATTGATTACAACTCGACTTAGTTTAAATCATTAGAGAGTTAAATGCCTCCAAATCATTTAATAAGGGTAGAAAACTATTGGGATATCATCCACAAAAATATCAATATAAGGTCATGGATGGGTTTTAGATTGTTGCAAGATATTATCAACAATGATATGTGGTTTAAACATCCACTTAGTGAGCATTGATCTAGCAACCCTTTTCTCACAAAAAAATATAAATTAACAATAAAAAATGAATAATGATGAGAAAATAGTGCACATTGAAGAGGATGGTTGGAATGAACCCACATTTGAGGATGCAAAGTGGAAATTTAAGAGGATGGTTGAAATGAACCCAAATATAAGAATACAAAATCAAAGTATTGACATACATTTTGCATAATTTAGGATCACATATAGGATCTCAAAGTTAGTTTAGATTGAGGGAGACACTTAAAAGAAAAAATGAAATTCTTACTTCTAGATAGTCATGTCAATCTATATTTTTCACACTAACAAGTATATTTTATATTAGAAAAAACACAGTCAAACCACCTTGTTGTTGGTTGCAATTCCTAGACCCAAACAAAACTCTATTTCCTTTTATCCTTTTGGGTCATAGATGAACCCGTGCCCCACCCCCTGCTCTCTCACACTTGCAACCTAAGGTTTACTATCAATGCACCATCAAAGAAGAGAGCATATTGTTCCCTGAAAAATTCCCATTCTTCAAACTCTTGATTCCCCATTCTTAGTTTCCACTTGGAAAATTGGTCTGGTTTTTTGTCCATTCTTGGTGGTCTCTTGTTTGGATCTGATATGATGGCTTTAAATCATATTTTCTCCTAGATCTTGTAATTTTCTAGATGGTTTTCCTTGTCCCACTTGATTTGATTATTTTTTGCATAAGTAGAAAAGCTTGGCTAGTGGCTTTCCTCTTACTATTTTAATTCCTATAAGTTTTCCTTTGGTCCTTTCCTATTTGAGATTTCACTCAAGGGTATCTTCCATCAAGATGTATCACATTGGGGATGGTGAGAAACCCTGTAGAATTTGTGGGTAGGTCTGAAAGAATTGGAGCACATCTGCCATTTAATAATAGAGCTATATAAGGCTCGTTTATGTGATCTTTAATCTAGTGCTTTGATGCATTGTTGTTTCCTTAAACGATTGATGCATTTATCTCACTTTATTTCATTCCCTTTATTATAGCTACCATAAATTGGTAAGAAAATATAAGTCAACCCCTCAAAATGTAAAGTCATTCAAATGAGATATGTCCACGATATATCATGAATGTAATTAATTTCTAAGTTTCAATTAGTGGAATTTTTGCACATGTATCCCAATGCAAAAATATAATATGAATGATTTTAGACTTTGGGTTTCAATTGGATTACAATGCCTTCTTTTATTTATAAGTGTTTATAAAACATCCCAGTATTCACTAAATTTCCATAATTTTCACTCAACTAGAGTCATACAATGCAAGAACAATCTTGACTTGGGAATTTTGAAGGTTTAGTTTTAGTATTTATTTAGAGTGAAGTATTGTTATTTTTTCCTCACCATATGTCCATGTGTTTGACTATTGGTTGAACAAAATGGGGATTTCCACCCCATAGTACTCAGTTAATGTCAAGAAGTTCCAAAACATCTTTATTGAATCCTTTCTAGATGTGTGTATCAACTAAATTTTGGGAGCCTTTCCCTAGGCCTTGTTAAGCTCACCCTGCTATATTGAAAGGCTCCAGTGGAACTGTTAAGATAGGAACTACGACCAATGAAGGAACAAAAAGATCATATTTTGGTCTTAATTCATTTGTTAAAGATATTTTCGGTTAGAGTTCTCATCAAACAAAGTTTATGTTGGTTAGAGTTCCTATCAAGCATAGTTCTTATCGATCCTAGTTGTCAAATTTTTTAATCAAAGTTCCCTATTGGTAATGGTTCCTTTTCTCAGATTTCATGTTGTTCATAGTTCCTTCATAGTCAAACTTCATGGCCAAGAAATTTCCCTCGTATTATGATGGATAAGAACTCTAACTGTAACACCCCAGGTTTTGAACCCCCATTTTAAATAATGTATTGTTACAATGTTGAGAGGCTAGAGTGCCCAAACAATTATTAAAAGGCCAGTGTGCCCAAGACATGTAATGTTTTTATCATTATTAATAATAAATACATGGTTGGATGCTAGACAGACAAGGACTAGAGTTATAGGGAGCTATGATTCCACAAGAGAGGGGCCTTGAGGGGCTAAGTGTTTATTCCTATTTTAATTACCCCTTTTTGTCTAAGGGAGGGGATCGATTACGTGATCTTCTTGGGGAAGTCCAGGAGGTTATTGATTCCCCACAAAGTTACTTAAACCTGCCTCTAGTCTGATGGGGGGGGTTCGACTAATGTTTTGTTTGTTGATTTCTTGTATGTTCATTCATTTCCCTCACGCACTTTCATGCATCCATTTACCCATCCATTGATCCATCCTCACCTACGACTTGGCTTGGGAAAGGAAACTAAACTGCTAAAGAATTTAGCCATAGGATAGTTGGTTATGATGGTTGTTGGTGCAATCCAGCCATTACTTGGGGCCTACATGTCTGTGATGCATTGGCATGTGCCTTGTTTTGCTCACAACTACGATTCTTGAGAGTTCCAACATTGAGATTCTGGACCAACTGTGTTGGATGCCCCGGAAAAAAGAGAAGGACTACCTGAGGGACTATGTGGCACAGAAGGGTGGAGGTCCATTTTCTCGGGGTGGTACAAGTTGGGTAGAAGAGATTTGAGTACTTGGATTGTTGTGGGTGTTGGGAAACCTGTGAGAGATTGAGAATTGGCTGGTTTGGGAAGCCAAGTACACTTTGGAACCATCCTTATGGATTCATAGCCCTGGCTCAAGGGTGACACTGCTATTGATATTTGGAGCAGTGGTGTCTATGGTTGGGTGGAACATCCTTGGTCTGCAACCAGTTGGTGTCACCTTTTTATAAAGATAAGTGCTCTCTGTTGTGATATTATTATCTATGTATGAATGTATTCGGTTGTGTACTTTAATTATCGTTTAACTAAATATTAGATTATGCATGTTTGCTGGAAATTGTTGTGCATGTCGTTAAATCTTGTATCTTATGAATTCTTATTAATGAAAGAAGGTATCGGTAAAAGAAAGAAGTCCAAGGGTGGGCTTAAAGGTAGCATACCTCGGCCAGTCGGTGACTAGGTATGTTACAATTTGGTATCAAAACTTCTAGTTGAAACATCAGGCCGATATGGGTCAGGTCTATTGGTCAGAGTCTCATGGTCGAGATCGAACTCTGACCGTGAAGTTGAAAATCTCAGGAGGAATGGAATTGCATAATCTATGCAGGGGTTAGATCACCAGAGACCCGTTGTAAGGGGCTCGAAGGATCATGACCGTCCCCTTCAAATTTGAGAGCGATCGCCACTATAGGATCATGAGAGATCCCGGATTGTTGGATCGGAGGACATGTGAACACGGGTCATCCGATGAAAAGGAAGAAAGGGTTAAGGCCACAATCGTCAGATCCCATTGGAGAGAGAGATCAATGGATATCCGACATTGCAGGGAACCAAGTTGCATAGGAGACAATTCCTCAAGGCGGTCCCGCAATCCAAACCATAGTTTCACCAAGGGGCTACATGTTAGCGTCAGGAGAATTGTGGGGCCAAGATTGGGTTACTCTAAATCGTCGATGCACACCCCCGCAAATTGAAAGGCAGTAAGTGATGTGGCATGTTAGGGCTCAAACATCAAAACTTCGTATAGCCGAACTATATCCTGACCATCAATCACCAAGAGGTACGTGTCAATAGATCAATAACTCCGGAGAAAATTGTTCTAGAGGTTTTCAGTTGAGATTTGAAACTCCCGAAGCTCGAAGAGCTAGAGATCCGAAGTAAATCTCGATCATCCGATCATCTAAAGTACATCTTAGTCGCCATATTTTCCAGAGTAAATCTCAAGCGTTGGATCGTCCAAGGTGAATCTAGGTCATTTGATCCATAAGAGATGTGGCGTAAATATGTGTATTTCGGGTGAAGGCCCAAAGTAAGCCTCAATCATCTGATTCAAGAGGACACGCTGCAGAATCCTATGTACTTTAAGGAGGTTTGAAATTTGAGATTTCTGAAACCCGAAGACCCGAAAGGATCTCAGCCATTGATCTTCCAAGAGCCATGCATCACTAGATCCAGGGCTTCAGATAAAATCCAGTGGGGATATATAAGTTTGGAAGTTTAATATTTTTGGAGTCTGGAGTCCCAAAGAAATCGTAGTTTTCGATCTACAGGAGACACACGTCAGTAGCTTGTGAGCTTCAGATAAAAACATTTCAAAAAAAAGGTTGAGGTTTGAGATTTATGGAGTCCTGAAGTAAAACATAGCCATCAGATTAAGGAGGACACGTGGTGCATATCCGTGGACTCCTGGTGAAGACTCGAAGTGAATCTTAGTCATCTGATCTAGGAGGACACATGGTGACATATTGGCTAGTTCAGGAATTCAGAGTTCGGGAGAATTGGAAGTGCGCTAGTAAGGAAACTCCCGAAGTCCCGAAGCCCAAAGAGTCGAAGTGATGGGGAACGATGACGTCACCTAGAGGTGATGTGGATCTTGGAATTCCTAAAGTGATGTGGCTTGCATATGTCACCTGGGATGACATGGACACATGGGATGTGTGCTACATGTCAGTAAGTTTTGAGAATTTGGAGTATTGAAAATTCAGTTAGAACGTGACACGTGGCACCCGCCTGATTGGGCCACATGTCCACTTCCAGTATTTCTCCACATGGTGACAGATCGTGTAGCCCAGAGACTGGTCACTCCAAAGGGGAAATATGTGACAGGTTTTGTTGGGTCAAAAACTTCTGAAGGCCCAAAGGTTGGAGTACATATCGATCGTTTATTATAGAAGACACACGTCGAAGGATTTTCGACTTCGGGTGAAAGCACTTCAGGAGAAAGTGCAAGAGGAAAGTTTGAAACTTTTGAAGCTCAAAGAGCCGAAGCGATTCATAGTCATTTATCTGTGGGAGGATCACTTGTCGATAGATCATGAAATTTAGGTAAAAGTATTACGAGAGGAGGCAAGCAAGGAAATTTGAGACTCCCAAAGCACAGAGTCCCGAAGTGAATCTCGATCATTGATCGTGAAAGAGGACGAGGACCGTTGATCCAGTTATGGCTGAAAGTTCCCAAGTCTCAAAGCTCTGGACAAGAACTTTTTCAACTAAGCGCAGGTTCATGGTCGTGGTCATATGAATATTGAGAGCTGAGGGAAGGAGGGCTAAGGACCGAATTGGTTGTCTTCGAGACAGAAAAGTGATAAGGAAGGATTTAGCCATGGTTTCTAGTCATGGTCACCTGGGAAGGTGGTTCGAAGGAAGCACCTACGCAAGATGAAATTTAGTGTCAGCCAAGGATAACATGACACTATTATTTTTGGAGAATGGGGATATGATCTCCATGAACCAAAAAAAAAAATTGACCTGTAGCATGGTTTGGCAATTTTGTTTATCATATGCATAATTCTAACAAAATGGTCGCTTGCACATTTTGTATAATTAAGGGGTTTAAACACATCAACTCATGATGTGTATTGAGGAAATGGAAGAATTTGAGGGAGCCTCCAGTCGTGATAAGGAGGCCGAAGGCTAGAATACCAGAGTTGGTAATGCAGAGACAAATTCCAATGGATGCAAGGGAAAAGGAGAGCAGGAAATGTTAATAGAAATGGTAAGAAGCCAGAGGATGGAAGTGCAGAGATACAAAGAAGACAATGAGAGACTGATGAGAGAGAAAATTCAAATAAATACTCGAGTGTTTTAGAGATTAAATCAGTTGTAGAGACAAACAAAGAAGGGATCAAACTCAAGACAAGATGAAAAAGGCAGGTGCCATGAAAGAAGGGATGATCATGGAAGAGTTGGTCATTCCAGAAGTGATAGAAGAGCTCATGGACACCACTCACCTCCTTACTCATAAGGAAATTTTTATGAATCATAATATCCCGTAAGCAGTCCAAAGGTGTCTCCTGTCAGACACTAAAGAAGGAAACAAGAGGTGGATATTTTGCAAGGAGAGTTGAGGAAGATCAAGCCACCTTCCTTTGAGGGTGAAAGAGAAATTGAATATGATGTCGAAGCATGGTTTCTTGGGCTCATGAGATATTTTCAGTTGCATAACTATTCGTCCAACTTGGAAGCCAGGATTTCCACCTACCATCTACATGGGAAAAATGCAATGTGGTGGGACCAACTGAGGCAAGTGAAACATGTTAATGAAAGTAAGATCACTTGGAAGCAGTTCAATAAGTATTTCCAGAAGGAGTACCTCTCAAAGAGACAAGAAAATGTAGGAGTTCTTTGAACTTTGACTGGGAAGCATGACTATGGAAGAGTACGAGAAGAAGTTCTTGGGATTGTTAAAGTATGTCAGGTTCATTGGTGATGATAAAGTGAAAATACCGATATTTCTAAGTGGACTGCCAGCCTTTCATAAGGAAAAGATCAAGTATGATGAACCCAAGACCTTGATTGAAGCCATCGGGAAGGCTAAATACATGTATGAGAAAGTCTAGGGAAGAGAATCTCTACAGAAATCTTGGAAGGACAAGAAGAATGTGAAGTCCGATCAGAGGAGGAAAGGATTCAAACCTCCCTTCAATAGGAATGAGCCTAATAGAAATCACCAAGATCAGTATGCTAAGGGAGATTTGAAGAAGGAAGATTCCTTGGGAAAAAGGGGAAGACCACCAATCCAATGCTGGGGATGCAAGGAAGATCACATGTGAAGACAGAGTGAAGACTGTGCACAACATCCAAGAGGCTACAACAGTCGAAGATATGGGAAGAATCTATGCATCTTTAAATGATCGACAAGCAGAGTACCAGTCCAATATGATCGAGGTGGAAGGTAAGATCATAAATCACCCTATTTCTATTTTGATTGATTCAGGAGCAATTCATTGTTGTAACATTGATCCTAATATAGTGGATAGATTACATTTGGAGAAAAGTAAACTTGGAAAAGTAAGTTTGGTTCAGTTAGCCACTAGAACCAAAAGAAGAATCCATGATATGGTCAAAAGTTGTTCCATAAGTCCTAATGGTGTGAATACTAGTATTGAAATAAATATCATACCATTGGGGTCTTATGATATTCTGATTGGAATGGAATGGTTGGAAAAGCATCATGTTGTCCTAGATTGTCATAACAAGACATTTACATGTCTTGATGGAAATGGAAAATAGAGCATTGTGAAAGGAGTTCCAAGACCCATCTCTATAAGGGAGATTTCAGCCTTACAACTAAAAATATGTTTTAGGAAAGGATGTCAATTGTATGCAGCTCATGTGGAAGAGCCAGATAATACAAAGGGGCCAATCCTCGAAGATTCCTTGGTACTATAGGAATTTCAAGATGTATTCCAAGAAATACCCGGATTGCCACCAAGAAGGGAGATAGATTTCTCAATTGATTTAGTGACAGGAGTTGCCCCGATGTCAAAAACACCTTACAGAATGAGCACACAAGAGTTAAAAGATTTACAAATGCAATTGGAGGAATTGTTGAAGAAAGGTTACATATGTCCAAGTGTTTCATCTTGGGGAGAACTATTACCTTTTGTCAAAAAGAAGGATGGAACCTTGAGGCTATGTATTGACTTCTAACAACTGAACAAGTACACTATAAAGAACAAGTATCCTCTACCCCAAATTGATGACCTCTTTGATCAACTAAGAGGAGCAAAGATATTCTCAAATATTGACCTGAGGGCAGGATACCATCAGGTAAGAATCAAGGAAGAAGACATTCATAAGACAACCTTTAGGACCAGGTATGGGCATTATGAATTTGTAGTGGTGCCATTTGGACTGACCAATGCACCAACTGTCTTCATGTGATTAATGAATGGCATATTCATAAATTATTTGGACAAATTTTTCATAGTATTCCTGGATGACATACTTATCTATTCTAAGTCTGAAGAGGAGAATGAACATCACATAAGATTGGTATTTCAAGTACTGAGAGAACATCAGTTGTATGCCAAGTTGAGTAAGTGTTCTTTTTATCAAAAGTATATCCATTACTTGGGACACATTATTTCAGAGCAAGGCATTGCAGTAGATCCAGAGAAGATCGAAGCCATTAGAAGATGGTCGACACCTAGAAATGTGTCAAACATCAGATCTTTTATGGGATTAGTTGGCTACTACAGAAGGTTCATAGTAGTGTTCTCTAAGATTGTTCATCACATCACTTCTTTGCAAAAGAAAGGAACTAAATTTGAATGGACACTAAAGTGTGAAAATAATCTTAATCTATTGAAGGAATTACTTACTAGTGCACCTGTGTTAAATATTGTTGACCCAAATGAAAGTTTTGTGGTATGTATAGTTTGTAAGGAAGGACTTGGGGGAGTCCTCATGCAAAATGGAAATGTCATTGGATATGAGTCCAAAAATTTAAGGAACTTGAGAGGAACTATGCCACCCACGACTTGGAACTTGCTTCCATTCTTCACGCCTTGAGGATGTGGAGGCATTATCTCATGGGGAAGAAATTTGAATTAAGGACAGACCACATTGGCCTGAAGTATCTCTTTGAACATCCAACCTTGAATGCCAAGAAAACAAGATGGCTGGAATTTATAAGTGAATATGACTTTGATATCAAGCATATCAAGGGAAAGGAGAATAAATTTTTTGACGCACTTAGTAGAAGAGTGCATATAATGCATGCTATTGTTGTCAGTATGCATCAGTCAAACTTGAAGAGAAGAATTTTAGATGGTCTTTTTACAGACCAGCATTAGCTACAGGTAAAGGAAAATTTACAACAAGGAGATGTACAATAGAAAATAAAGGAGTATGAGATAAAGGAAGACAGATTACTCATGCATAAAAATAGAATCTATGTTCCTAGTTCTGGAGAACTGAGGAATTTGGTACTGAAGCAAATGCATGATGTTCCTTATGTTGGACATCCCGGTTACCAAAAAACAATTACAGCAGTAATAAGCCAGTTCTTTTGGTTGGGAATGAATAAGGATGTTGTCGATTAGATCGCTCGATGTATGGAATGTCAGAAGGTGAAGGCTGAGCATAGGCACCCAGTGGGTTTGTTACAGCCATTGCCAATCCCAGAGAAGAAATGGGAAGTGATCACCATGGATTTCATCACAGGATTACCCAGAACAAATAAGCAACATGATTAAATCATGGTGGTGGTTGACAAATTAACAAAGGCTGCTCATTTTGTTCCTATGAAGACAATGCATACAATGGCTAATATTGCAGAAATTTTCATGAAGGAAATTGCTAGGTTGCATGGGATACCTAGGAAAATTGTCTCAGACAGAGATACAAAGTTTACCTCTAATTTCTGGAGGGGATTGTTTAAAGGATTTGGCACAAATATAAACTTTAGCATAGTATATCATCCCCAGAAAGATGGGAAAACAGAGAGAGTCAATCGAATAATTGAAGACTTGATGAGAATGTATGTGATGGATAAGCCATCTAAGTGGGAAGATTACTTACACTTGGTTGAGTTTGCATATAATAATGGGTATCAAGATTCATTGAGAATGAGCCCATTTGAAGCCTTGTATGGTAGGAAATGCGATACTCCAGTACGCTGGGACAACCCAGAAAATAGAGTGGTACTTGGGTCAGAGTTGCTCAAGGACATGGAAGACCAGGTGGTCAAGATCAAGCAGAATTTAAAGGCAACTCAGGATAGACATAAATTTTATGCAAACAAGAACAGGACAGATAAATAATTTAAAGTAGGGTAGCATGCACTTTTGAAAGTGAAGCCCAAGAAACGCTCATTGAAATTGGGTAGTTGTACAAAGCTGGTAGCTAGATTTTGTGGTCCATTTGAAATATTGGACAGAATAGGGCTAGTTGCATGCATGCTTGCATTACCTGCTTCCATGAATGTGCATAATGTATTTCATGTATCTTTACTAAATAAATATGTACATGATCCTAACCATGTTATTGATTGGCATCTCATTTAGGTAGAAACGGAGGGAGAATTCCAGGTTCAGCCAGTACGAGTATTGGACAGAAAGGTAAAAATGCTCTGGAATCGAGTTATAGAGATAGTAAAAGTTCAGTGGACCTGCTACGGTCTTGAAGATGCTACCTGGGAGCATGAATATGCCATGCGGGTAGAGTACCCGCATCTTTTTGAATAAATTTGATATTTTGATCTCTACTTTGTATATGCACTGAGGACAGTGCCAAAATAAGGGGGAGGGGATGTAACACCCCATATTTTGAACCCTCATTTTAAATTATGTATTGTTACAATGCTGAGAGGCCAGAGTGCCCAAATAATTATTAAAAGGCCAGTGTGCCCAATACATGTAATGTTTTTATCATTATTAATAATAAATACATGGTTGGCTACTAGATGGACAACGACTAGAGTTATAGGGGGCTATGATTCCACAATATAGGGGGATTGAGGGGATAAGTGTTTATTCCTATTTTAATTACCCCTTTTTTCTAGGGGAGGTGATCAGTTACGTGAGATTCTTGGGGAAGGCCAGGAGGTTCTTGATTCCCCATGAAGTTACTTAAACCCACCTCTGGTCTGATGGGGGGATTCGACTAATGTTTTGTTCTTTGATTTCCTGTACATTCATTCATTTCCCTCATGCACTTTCATGCATTCATTTACCCATCCATTGATCCATCCTCACCTGCGTCTTGTCTTGGGAAAGGAAACCGAACTACTAAAGAATTTACCCACGGGATAGTCAGTTGTAATGGTCCCTGGTGCAATCCATCCTTGACTTGGGGCCTGCATGTCTGAGATGTGTTGGCATGTGCCATGTTTTTCTCACAACTACGAGTCCTGAGAGTTCCATCATTGATATTCTGGACTAGCTGTGCAAGAGGATCTGGAAAAAGGAGGACTACCTCAGGGACTGCATGGCAGAGAAAGGTGGAGTTCCATCCTCTCAGGGTGGTACAGGCTAGGTAGAACAGAGTTGGGTACTTGGATTTTTTTATGTGTTGGGAAACCTGTGAGATCTTGAGAGCTGACTGATTTGGGAACCCAAGTACACTCTGGAACTGTCCTTTTGGATTCATAGCTCTGCCTCCGAGGTGACATTGTTGTTGATATTTGGAGCAGTGGTGTCTACGGTTGGGTGGAACATCCTTGGTCTACAACTAGTTGGTGTCGTCTTTTTATAAAGATGAGTTCTCTCTGTTGTGATATAATTATCTGTTTATGAATGTATTCTATTGTTTACTTTAATTATCGTTTAACTAAATATTAGATTATGCATGTTTGCTGGATATTTTTGTGCATGTTGTTAAATCTTGTATCTTATGCGTTCTTATTAATGAAAGAAGGTATCAGTAAAAGAAAGAAGTCCAAGGGTGGGCTTGAAGGTAGTGTACCCCGGCCTGTGGGTGGCTAGGTATGTTGCACTAACCAACTTTGGGGCAGGAACTCTGACTGACAAACTAATTGGTAGAGGAACATGAGTAGGAATTTGGTCAAAGTTAATGAAACCTCATTATGGTCGGGGAACATGCTCCATGCTTTGATAAATCTATCATAAATGTAAGGTACTACAACGTCAAGATTAAAATGTCATAGTTTAAGTGGTTGGCCCCTTGTGTGGCTAGGAGGGATATCATAGTTTAAGCATCTGGCCCCTTGTGTGGCCCTCGGTGCACAACACTATCCAAAATATATATACATATTTACATCATAATGCTCAAAAAAATAAGAAATCTACAATTTTTATAACTCCAACAACATTTCCAACCACAATCTCATGTTCCTCTCAACCTATTGACCCAATAAATGTACCCCCTTCATTGATCTCAGTCCATTGGGTTGTAACATTTGTTTATCAGGGTCCCCAGTGCTGGTTGGCTAGGACTCTAAGATGTGGTTCTGGAACTTTTAGCTGCCCAAAATGGATTCTTACATTCTTGTATTCTATTTTATTCAAAATTGACAAAACATTGGGAGTACTCCCTGTGCTCCCATGTAGCATCTTCAGGGCCTTAGAAGGTCCATTGAACCTTTACCATCCCTATACATTTGTTCCTAATAACTTTGACTCTTCGGTCTACGATTCACAGTAGTTCCACCCAGAAGTATCCTTCGTGTTTCACCTGTATCATAGTCTAATCAATTATATGGTTAGGGTCAAGTACATATTTATTTAACAATGACACATGAAATACATTATGCAATCCCATGGATGCCGACGATGCTAACATATATTCAAATAGCCCTATATTCTCTAAGATTCCAATGGTTCCACAATATCTTTCTACCAACTTTTGGAAGCAACCCAATCTTAGCAAAATTATTTTCTCTTTCACTTTTAGAAATACATGTTTTCCCACTTTAAAATCTTTGAAAACCATGTTCTTTTATGCATAAATTTTCTATTTTCATGGGAATCCTTTAAATTATACTTGATATTTTTCATTTTCTCTTCCATTTCCTTCAACAATTATTTTATTAAGCCAACATACTTCATCAGCTTAAAGAACCTCGTATCATATTCATCCATTGACATGCTACCCAATTTGAGTTCAAAGAACTCTTTCATCTTTCTTTCATAGTAATTCTCTAATAGATATTTCTCCTAGAAATATCCAAATTTGAATTATGTCWCCATGAGACCTTCCTTTCATTATAATTGGTAGGTTGTAATTCTAGTTTCTACCCTGGAGGGGTAAATATGTAGCTAGAAATATTTCTTGATTTCCAACGGCCAAGCCTTATCCTCTTCTCCCTCTCTAAGMTCACCATTAAAATTTAGTGGCTTTATTTTCTCGATTTTACCCTACAATATGTATCAATCTGACCTTCTCCTCTGTCTTCTAACAAGACACACTTAGGATACTCCCTGGCCCTGAACTTGCGTGAGCTCTCCWAGTGGATTTACTTAGAGAATGATTGTTCCCACTCATGCTTCTTAATTTCCTGGCATTCCCATGGTCATCCCTTCTTCTATGGGATCCTAATGTTACCACTTGTATGCAACTAACTGCTTGATTTGAAAAAAAGTATTTGTTGACTTTTATATGCAACATGTTCAAACTCAATAGCATCTCCTCCTGAGCTCTTGTAATCTTCTCATTATATTCCCCATAGCTATGCATTTCCCTCTGCAAGATTCTCATATTTACATATATCTCTACAGGCTCCTCCATGCCTCTTCTTTCATTAGATTCTATCTCAGCATTTCCCATGCTACCATACAACCTTCTCAATTCTTCTTCATAGCAAAAGACCGCTAGGCATCCTACATGCATGTAGTTCTCATATAAGAACCAAATTTTTTTTTTGTACCTCTAATTATGCAAGAAATGTGTAGGAAATAATTATTGTTAGAAGCATGTGTGCTATAAAGAATTTCATTAATTTCTTGAAAGGGACCAAGTGTTTCTTCGTCTGCAACCTTATAATAAAACTTCACTCAAAGTCGAACATTGTTAGAAACTCGCTCCCAAGTTTTATGGCCCTTATACAATTCTCAAGTGTGTAGGGCCCATGGCATACAAGTTATCTCTCCCCGATCACTTTAAGCTCGATCATGTTTTTCATGTTTCTTGCCTAAATAAAGTGATTGGAACTAAGTGAGAGACTCAAACCAGTCTCCCTAAATTGGATGAAAAAGGATCCATTTGGTTGCAACTGCAAGTAGTCTTAGACCACTGCAAGAATTGTCTCTGTTAGCACACCATCAAGGAAGTTTTAGTTCAGTGGAAAGATACACCACCCAAAGATGCCACATGGGAGTTGGATACCATTCTACAACAATTTCCCTGTCTAAAGCCTTGAGGGAAATACTATTTTTTAAAGGGGAGGGAATGTTAGGGACCTAACCTCCCTAACTCCTCCCATAGGTAGAATAATATGTTTTCTATGAAATAAAGGATGACATTAGTAAATAAGGCATATGTAATAATGCAAACATGTCTAATGTAAGAATAATTAAGAGAAGTTTCCACTTCTAGAAATATATTCCTCTATAATGTTCTCTAAAAGATAGAAATAGTGTAAATAGGAGTGGAAATAATGGGAAAGTCGTGTCTTGACAATCATTTTGTATTTAATCTCTGCTCTACTAGAGGTTTCCCCCTCGAATAGGCAAGTGAACTTGGATTTCATTATAATAAAGGTATTAGTTTTAAAATCGATTGCTTGATTGTGCTCTATATTTTTCTATTTTTTCTAATAATTGTTATAATATTTTTGTTCCTTCTTTGCATAATACATCTGGTACCTTATAGTCAAAGTTCCTAAGGTCATAGTTCTTGAGGCCAAAGTTCCTATACTCATAGTTCTTGAATTCAAAGTTCTTGAGGTCATAGTTCTCGAGGTCAAAGTTATTAATTTTATAGTTGCCTGGGTCAAAGTTCCCTGGGTCATAGTTCCTGAGGTCAAAGTTCTTGAGGCAAAATATCTTGAGGTCATAGTTCTTGAGGTCAAAGTTCTTGAGATCATAGTTCCTGATGTCAAAGTTCCTGAGGTCATACTTCCTGAGTTTAAAGTTCCTGAGGTCAAAGTTCATATAGTCATAGTTCATGAAGTCAAATCTCTTCACGTCATAAATCCTGAGGTCAAATTTCCTCAGGTCAAAGTTTTAGAGGTCAAATTTCCCCAAGTCATAATTCCTGAGGTCAAATTTCTTGAGTTCATAGTTCATGATTTCATAGTTCTAATTCCTTAGCTCAAAGTTCTTGGAGTCAAATGTCTTGAGGTCATAGTTTGTGAGGTCAAATTTCATGAATTCAAAGTTCCCAAGGTCAAATTTCTTGAGGTCATATTTTCTAAGGTCAAAGTTCCTCAAGTTATAGTTCCTGAGTTCATAATTCCTCAGTTCATATTTCTTGAGGTCAACGTTCCTGAGGTCAAATTTCCTAAGGTCAAATTTATTAAAGTCATTGTTCTTGAGGTCAAAATTCCTAAGTTCAAAGTTCTTTAGGTCATAGTTTTCGAGGTCATAATTCCTTAGGCCGAAGTTCCTAAGTTCTTGAGGTCAAATTTCCTTAGGTATAAGTTAATGAGGTCAACTATGACCTAAGGAACTTTGACCTTAGGAACTTTGACCTCATAAACTATTACCTCAAGGACTTTTACCTCAAAAAAATTGACCTCAAAAACTATGACCTAAGGAACTTGAACCTCAGGAACTATGACCTAAGAAACTTTGATGTTATGATCCATTGTTGAATGATGAATTTCTTTAATTACCACCAAAGGTCTATAATTACATATTTCAAGCAAAAAAGGGTTATCTATTGTTCTTGAGGTCAAATTTCCTAAGGTCATAGTTACCGAGGTCAAAGTTCCTTAAGTAATAGTTCCTCAGGTCAAAGTTCCTCAAGTTACAATTCCTAAGGTCATATTTCCTCATGTCAAAGTTCCTAAGATCAAAGTTCCTGATGACATAGTTTCTGAGTTCAAAGTTCCTAAGGTAAAATTTCTTAAGTTCATAGTTCATGAGGTCAAAGTTCCTCACGTCATAGTTCTCAAGGTCAAATTTCCTCACAACATAGTCAAATTTTCTAAGGTAGTAGTTCATGAGGTCATAGTCAAAATTTCTAAAGTCAAAGTTTGTGAGGTCAAATTTCTCAAGGTCATAGTTCCTGAGTTCATAGCTCTTGAGGTCATAGTTCCTAAGGTCAAGTTCTTGAGGTCATAGTTCCCAAGGTAAAAGTTCCATAGTTCATAGTTCCTTAGGTCAATGTTCCTTAAGTCATAGTTCCTCAAGTCAAATTTCCCCAGGTCATAGTTCCTAATGTCAGAGTTCCTGAGCTCATAGCTCTTGAGGTCAAATTTCCCAAGTTCATAGTTCCTCGAGTCGTATTTACTAAGGTTAAGTTCTCGAGGTCAAAGTTCCTAAGGTAAAATTTCCCTAGGTTATAGTTCATGAGCTCATAGCTCTTGATGTCAAAGTTCCTATGGTCAAAGTCCTCGAGGTCAAATTTCCTAGGTTCATAGTTCCTGAGGTCAAAGTTCCTAACATCATAGTTCCTAAGGTAAAAATTCCCGAGGTCAAAGTTCCTAAGGTCATAATTATTGAGGTCATATTTATTGAGGTCAAAGTTCCTATGGAGTTCATGAGATCATATTTCTTGAGGTCAAATTTCTTGAAGTCAAAGTTCCTAAGGTCACAATTTCTTAGGCCAAATTTCCTAAGTTCAAAGTTCCTCAAGTCATAGTTTGTGAGGTCATAGTTCTTTAGGTCATAGTTCATAAGTTTAAAGTTCCTAAGGTCAATTTCCTGAGCTTATAATTCCTGAGGTTACAGTTCCTTAGGTTATAGTTCTTGAAGTCAAAGTTCTCCGAGTCAAAGTTCCTCGAATCATAGTTCCTCGAGTCATAATTCCTCAGGTTGTAGCTCTTGAAGTCAAAGTTCTTGAGGTCAATTTACTTGAGGTCAAAGTTCATAAGGTTATAGTGCCTAATGTCAAAATTCCTTAGGTCAAATTTCATGAGGTCAACTCTGACCTAAGAAAATTTGACCTTAGGAACTTTTACCTTAGGATCTATTACCTTAGGGACTTTTACCTCAAGAATTATGACCTTAAAAACTATGACCTAAGGAAATTTAACCTGAGGAACTATGACCTAAGGAACTTTAATATCAGGATTTTTTGACCTCGAGAATTATGATCTCAGGAACTTTGACCTCGGGAAATTTGACCTCTAAAATTATGACCTCTGGAACTTTCACCTCAAGAATTATGACCTTAGGAACTTTAACTTGAGGAACTATGACCTCGGGAACTTTTACCTCAGGAACTTTGACTTGAATAACTTTGACCACAAGAACTTTGACCACAATAACTTTGACTTCAGGAACTATGACGTAAGGAACTTTGACCTCAGGAACTTCAACCTCAAGAAATTTGACCTCAGGAACTTTGACCTCAAGAATTTTGACCTCAAGAACTATGACTTGAGGACCTTTGACCTCAAAAATTTTAACCTTGGGAACTTTGATCCTAGGAACTATGACCTTAGGAACTATGACCTCAGAAACTATGACCTCAAGAACTTTGTCTTCAAGAACGTTTACCTCAGGAACTTTGACCTAACGAATTTTGACCTAAGGAACTATGACATGAGGAACTTTGACCTCAAGAACTATGAACTTGGGAACTTTGACCTCAGGAACTATGACTTGAGGAACTTTGACCTCGGGAACTATGAACTTAGGAACTTTCACCTAAGGAAATTTCACTTGAGTAAATTTCACCTGAGGAACGATGACCTGAGGAAATTTGACCTTGGGAACTATAACCTTGAGAGCTATGACCTCAGGAACTTTTCCCTCGAGAACTTTGACCTTCGGAACTTTAACCTCAAGAATTATGACCCCTGAATCTTTGACCTCAATAACTATGACCTCGGGAACTATGTCCCAGAGAAATTTGACCTCGAGAACTTTGACCTCATGAGCTTGACCTCAGGAACTATGACCCCAGGATCTTTGAACTCAAAACAATTGACGAAAAGTGGTTATTTGAATGACTATAAGGTCAACAAGTGACATTATTTTCCTCATCTTATTTTTGCATTTTGAATACAATATATGGGTAAGGATAGGTGTATTTGATCATTAGGTCGAAATCCTTTAACCCCTTTTGTACTCATTGAATGTGTGAAAGTAATTAACCCTCATAGTTGAGGCACATTATTTATTTATCTTATTTTTGCAATACAATATGGATAAGGGTAGACATATTTGTTCACTAGGTCAAAATCCTTTAACCTTTTTGTCACTCATTGAAGGTGTAAAAGTAATCAAACTTGTCTTTATGTTGTGCAAGAAAACTAGTAGAGAATCTCCATTGGAGTTGAATCTAGCAGCATATTTTGTAAAACTGATAGTTTAAGGTATGCTTCACCTCCTTTCTTCTTTCCTTTCCATATAAAATTATACCATTGATTTTTGAAGAAAGATATATTGGTCTATCTTCCTTTTGTTAGTGGCTTTAATCCATGTGGAACTTGTTTATCCATATATAAATCTTCTTACAACACACAATTAAGTACATATTTTACATAACATTTTTTAATAATTTCAATTTTAAA
>JASDQU011176604.1:13814-24109 GCA_032191745.1 Picea mariana
CCCGAGCTGGGTATCCCAACTCCCACAAGATAAATCAGTCAAGACAAAAATTATGCAATGTAACATTACACATGAAAGAAGAGATCCATACTCCTCCTCCTCCATCATTTTTATAGAGTTTCTAAGTGATTTCTTTCCCAAATTCCCTTTAATTTATTTTTCATTAATTTAATTTAGAAAAATCTCCCCTGTACACATGTCACCCATCCCCCTAGTTGTGCCAAAAATTATTTTCATTACTTATTTAATTATTCCTATTTCTCTCACCCACCTAAAAGCATTACTAAAATCACTCCTTGGTGTCTCCATATTCCCTTACACATTTTAAATGACTTACGCCCTTACTATATTCCTAGTTGAGTTCATATTTAGAAATTTCTTAAAACCAAGATTCCTTACTTAGTTAGTTATTTTGATTTTTCCTTATGTTTCCCTTTTTCTTTATGTTTCCCCTTTTTCCCTTAGTTTCCTATTTCTTTTAAGTTTCCCTCTTTTTCCTTTTTATCTAAAACTCAAATTAGCTTTAGTCATTCTGCTTTTTCCTTATGTTTCCCTTTTTCTTTATGTTTCCCCTTTTTCCCTTAGTTTCCTATTTCTTTTAAGTTTCCCTCTTTTCCCTTTTTATCTAAAACTCAAATTAGCAAGTGTAGAAAAATTACCTTTTACCCATTTTTCTTTTTAATTAATAAATTTTAATTAGCGTATGTAGAAAAACAATCAATTCCCTTTTAAAATTTTAATCCCTCAATATAATTTGATTTTAATAAATTAATTGAATTTCTTACCCCCTTCTCGTCACATGTTTAATGATTATTATTATTATTATTATTATTATTATTTACCATAAGTATCACTTAGACCTAGATTTTATTTTCCTAGGTTGGGTGACATTTTTATTAGGGAAATTGTTTTTAAATTTTTATTATCACATCATTCATTCAAAGGCCATCTATGTTTATTCACTTATTAGTTAACAACACGATGTGCCCTTCAGAACGCACTAGGTGCTCCAAGGGTTCCACTCGCATCATTTTGTTTCCCTTGTGCGGCGTGCCCTTCAGGATGCACTACGTGCTCCAAGAGTGTCACTCGCCTCTTTCCATTTTTCTTGCGCGACGTGCCCTTCAGGACACACTATGTTCTCCAAGGGTGCCACTCGCCTCTTGACTGACTTGGTAGACATAAAAAACCCCTGGAGTCAATACTGCGCTAGGTGATCTTGTGGGAGACTAAGGGTCTCTAAGGAATAAGGCCCATGCCTTATTGCATGCCCCTTAGAATCATTGTGAGCGATTGTTACAGTCTGCCCTCATGACATCATGGGTCTTCTCAAACTATGTAATCATTAACGTACAGTTCGAGCCACAACGGGAGTGCTAGTAGGTTGTGGCAGGGTTGTTGTCCACACCTCTCCCTCAACGTCTCTGGTTGTCGTGCGTGACCCCTCTACTCCACATGTGAGTTTGGTCGGCAAGTTATCGTCATCCTGCATCATCAACGAATCATGTTAGAAATAAAATCAATCATCATAACATCTAATCAGATGTGCATATTTCATATCAACAACAATCAAACCCCAATAGTGCACTCCCTGACTCAATCAAGAGTCCAAGGGGTTTCATCGATGCCTCTGCATCCTCGAGGTCCAAAGTCCTACACACTCAGGAGAACCCAGTGAATAGCACATGTCTATGTAAATACACAAAATAACATATAATCACATCCATAATGCCTCATAATCATAATCAACAGCCAATAGTATAATAATCCGAATCACTTGCAAGCAAGTTTCCTCAAAGAATAAGGTTGATTAGTGCACGCAAGAGCGAGATGTTACAGCAAGAGATTCGACAAAATAAAAAAATATACATAATGAAACAATTAAATGAATTAGAGAAAATACTAATATCATTGAGATTACCTTTCTTGCAAATTCGCAAAGTAGGTCAAAAGTATAGAGTCCAACAAATGGGTTAACTAGAGGTATAATCAATGTGCTTATAGACACATATCAAATTCAACATACTTTGTCTCATGACATAAAAGAAACAAACATGGTTATAGTGGTGATAAAGAAAAATCTATGCTACAAAAGTGCTTATGCTTTTGGTCACATTCGTGTACACATGCTCATGAAAGCATTAAAGTGACTATGCAAAAGCATGGTTTATAAATTGGAGAAAGTTGTTATAAATGACAATTGGAAGCAGATGTTTAACCAGGACAAAGATGCATATGCAACTGACATTGACAATGAAATGGACAATGATACCAATGAAAACACTGAAGAACCAAGTACAAATACACTACTCCATGAATTCACATATTCACATAGTATATATGATCTTCAAAATAATCAAGTAAACATTGTTCCTTCTAAAGGCCACATGCCATTGGGAATTTTTCAAGATAAATTTTCATAGGAAACAAGATTTTCTACACTTTTCTATGGAGAAAAATGACGAGATGACGTTAAAAACAAATTTATGTATCAAAAAATTGTTCGATGGGAGATATTACATAAATACCATGACTTTACATACCACATCACAAACATTTTTTACAAGGAAGTTCACATTATTCTTAAACAAGTGCTCAATTTTAGTTGGATTAGAATAAGAAAAGGACAATTGAAGGGAAGAAAATTATTAGAGAAATATGTTAAGTCAAAACCAAATTTGGATTTCATTCTAAAATCAAACATTGGTTACATGGATCTAAGAAAAATTTGTACATCACCATATTACTCTCTAAGTTTACATAGGAATATTTATGCAATGATACGATAACTACGACTACCAACATTCTTTGTATCTTTTAGCAGCTCAAAACATCGTTGGAAAGCATTAATCAGTGCACTAAGACATATAAGAGCAAAAAACAAACCACCTATTGAAAATGACATAGATGAAAATGAACTTGAAACCTTGATAAAAAATGATCTAGTAACTTGTGTTTGATACTACATAAATTAGATCAATGCTCTACGACAACTAATTTCCCATGATAAAAAATATTATGCTGAGTTGAAAGACCATTTCTTTGTAACAAAGGAACTCAACATAACCATGGACTTCTATGGATAAAAAATGCACCAGTCTATGGAAGAAATACAAAGGTTGAAATAGAGAAATTTGTATAGATTGTTCACTACAATTTCAATTTTCCCATTCCTCCAATGAAAAAAACAAGAATCCTCGAACCAACAGAATTTAACAATGATACAACAAAGAAAAATGAAAATTTGATTTTTGACACTCTAGAACATGTCAAATACAATGAAACAGAGATGTTTGATAGCTTTTTAGATAGTTTGGGTTTGACATAATATCAATACATCAATGCAATGAAATGTAATTTACATTGAACAACAATTTTATTGTATAGAAGGCCAGCAGACATATGGACTAATAGTTTTTGTTATCGTATTCCAAGAATTTGGAATGCAAACACATATTTTCAATTCATACTTGATTCATATGCAACAACTACATATTGTATCTCTTACATGAAAAAAAATTATAAAACAATGACAACAACATTTAAGCATATACGAGAGGAATGTCAAAAAGAAAAAAAAAGATGTCATATAGATAATATGTAGACTTGGGAAAGATTTGTTAAACTTGCAACAAATGTCTACACAACAAGTTGTATATATTTTTTTGTCCCTATGTTTGAACACAAATTTAAGGAGATGTATATTTATTCATGCTTCACCCAAGGATCAACGAGAATTTATTCTAAAAAATACAAAACATCTACAACAATAACCAAACAATTCAAAAGACATAATATGTTTATCAATCATTGATTTCTACTTACAACGTCTTGCAAACATTAATCATATATGCTTAGCAAAATTTTCATCAAGCTATACAAAAAAATGACAAGAAATGAAGAAATAGTGATCTTGCATATGTCATTATATATGTAAGGTACAATGAACATAAAGACCCTGAAAATTTATATAGATAACAATTGATGATATATGTTGCAGATAGAGTTGATGAAATCATTTTTAAGAACCAATATTCAACTTGGAAGAATGCCTACATGAAGTTGAAAGAAACCATAAAACAAAATGAACAAAATTCCATGTATACAAGAAGTAAAGCATGGGGTAACCTTGATGATGCATCAAGCATTCTTGAAGCTAGAGATTATGAAATTATTAATAGAGATGTAGTTAAAGAGAGCCAATCAATTTACAATGACAAATTGTCTTGTGATAACAAGCACTATGAAGAATATGATATTGATATTGATGTCAAATACTTTCAAAACATAAAAATATCACTTGAAAAACCCTACTGTATTGTAAAGAAACCACATATATTAGAGAACATAGCATTCTATAATATGAGAAGATAATTGAACAAAGAACAAGCAGTGATAGTGAAAGATATATTGACTAAAAATAAAAAGGCGCCAAATGAACCAACACATTTGCTTTTTACAGGAGACGCAAGCACTGGGAAGACATTTGTTGCGAAAGAAATTTTCCATTCTCTTGTTCACATGTACGACCATACAATGCAATATGACCCACTTAAGCTAAATTAATCATAACAACTTGCATGGGAAAAGAAACATTTAATGTAGGAGATGCCACATTGCACTTTGCATTTTGCATGCCTTTTAACAAATCAGAATACTTGTTGCTAAGCAACAAAAAGTTGGATACATTTATAAAACACTATGAACAACTTTATGTTGTGATAATTGATGAAGTGCCCCTTGTTGGATCTACAGTCTTGTATTAACTTGATAAACGATTGTGAGAAATTAAGCGCAACCCAACACAATATTTTGGAAACGTTGATATAACCTTTTGTGGGGACTTGTATCAAGGACAACCTGTCAAAGATTCCCTGATCTTTGAAAACCTAATGGTGAACCAGGAAAAAATATTGTATACCTTTTGGCAAGACAAAATAAAATGTTATCAGTTTCGCATGCCAATGCATCAATAAGACAAACATTTTATCAAAGTTTGAAATAAAATGAGATTGAACAAGTTGTCTAATGATAACATAGAATACATAAATAACCATTGGTATATATCACCACCAGTAGATCCATTATTTCCATACCTATTTTACAAAAACAAAGATGTGTGAGGACATAGTGAAAAAATGCTTGCACAAGTAAATGAAGAATTGATAATTCTTGAAGCATTTGACCAAGTTGAAATAATTCAACAAAAATTTGCAGTTTGTGACAACACAACTACCTTGCCGTAAAAAATACTAGTCAAAATAAATCTACTAGTTGAGCTATATGCCAGAAAATACAACATAGAAGATGGGCCTGTCAATGGTGTTGGTGGAGAATTCAAAGATTATTCAAAGGGGAAAAAATAATAATATGTCATATGGATAGAATTTGTTCATCCAGTCGTTGTAAAATTGCAAAGAACAAATTGCCAAGAATTATATGACAAAAATATTTCACCAAGTTGGACACCAATATTTCAAATTGCAAACGCATTGCCACCCACTGGACAAAATAACCAAACTCTAATACGAAAACAATTTCCAATACACAAAGCAATACACAAAGCACAAGGAATAACTTTATATAAGCTTGCATTTTATCCTAGTAACATTAGGACACATGGATTAGTGTACATAGCCTTATCATGAGTGAGAACTATAGATTCATTGTTTCCAATCCAAAATTTAACACAAGAAAACTTTTGTTTGAACAGAAAAGTGCCAATAGAAATGAAATGGTTGTTTACAAATGCATTATTGACATTAGACTATTTACAAAGTTCAATTACAAAATACAATAGAATTTCAAACGTGACTTTGAACGTGCGTAGTCTACATGCACACCTTGATGACATTCTACAAGATGAAGACCTTATTAATAATATGATTGTTTGTTTCCAAGAGACACGAACAAATTTACCACCAAGAAAAAGCAAATTTTCCATTCAATTTTAATGAAACATACTTTGTCCATGGTGTGCTTACTTGTATAGATAAAAATATAGACATTATTGCAACCAAAAAATTCATCAATAACAAAGTTGAACTTGTGATGTCAGAGTTGTATGTCCAACAACATGTTTGCATAATGAACATATATGTTGCTCCATTTATGTTTTCTTCAACAATCATTGAAACAATTTCAACAACCAAAACACAAATTCTTCATAGTCACTGTATATTGATAGTCATTAGTGATTTCAATATTGACATTCATACAAATAGCCAAAAAAGAAAAGAACTAGTACACCACAATTGCAAGAGATTTCAAACAAATTTAGTCCAAAAACATAAACTCAAATTGACCACATTTGAACAAATTTGGATTTTGACTATTGTGAAATCAATATATTAGATGCATGTTCAATTGACCATTGTGTAATTCGTGCTTTTCTATGTCTAGATTCAATTCCAAAAACAACAAGTCGACTTCATGTCTATTCCTATTTCAAAAATATAAAAACCCAAAAACATAAAAATAGTCTATTTTAATTATAGGTATCTTGACTCTTTTGGTTTGTTATATTTTTCAAATTTAGTCACTTGCTTTTATGCAATAAATATGTATATTCAATAACAATACATATAAATATGTATATTCAATAACAATACATATGTATTGTTTGATATTAATTAACATCTACCTGTAATTACAACTTAAATGTTCTTATTCTAAATTAGTTTATTACTATAAACTACATTTGAAAATAGTTACATTGACCAAAAAAAATGATTATTAATTTGCTTTCAAAAAACTAAATGTTCTTATTCTAAATTAGTTTATTACTATAAACTACATTTGAAAATAGTTACATTGGAAAAAAAAATGATTATTAATTTGCTTTCAAAAAACTACATTTGAAAATAGTTACATTGACCAAAAAAATGATTATTAATTTGTTTTCAAAATGCTAGCTAAAACTTTTTATAGTGTAGATAAAAGTCTTTTTTGTTATCTAGATTAATATGTTTTTTTTGTTTTCTTTATTTTAGATAGATTTTAGTAATTGGATTCTTTGAAATTGTTTGCAACTCAATTGTAAAATTATATGAAAACATATGTATATGGGAACTAGCTTTCACATTATCTAAGTGGCTTTTGTTATAGCTTTTTTTACTCTTTAGAAAATTTTGTCAACTTGAGATTTGTTACAAATCTTTATTAGAATTAACTAGAGTTTTATCAAAAAAAAAAAAAGTTTATTGAAAAAAAAATGTTTATTTTAGAATTCAAACTTTGAATGAGTATTTTGTCACCAATGTTATATGTTCATTTGAAAAATTTTGTCACAAGCAATTATTAATTATTAAATATATATATATATATATATATATATATATATATATATATATTTATATATATATTTATATATATATATATATATATATATATATAACAAAAAGTGGACAATGGGCAAAAATAACACTAAAAAGGTTCAATTTAACACTTAAAATGAAATGATAGCAATCATATATTATACATTTTGTATATGAATCCCTTTCAAAACTCACTCAACATCCTGCCTTTGTTTAAAGCAACATAACAAGAATCTTAATCATTTGAAATACAATCAACACAATGTTGGATTATTTTTTAAAGAGAATCTCATAAAAATGTTAAGTGTTTATAATAAATAAACTAATATGCATTTTACTAATATGAATTTAGATATTGTAGAGTTTTTTTTATTCATTATTTGTTTTAGCTATTTTCTTGAGATTGGTTTAGATAATTATTGTCTTGCAATTTTTAAAAGATTTTTTAAGCTACTTTAATTAGTTTTCTAAAACAAAATCATATATATTGAATATAAAATACTTATTTGTCAAATTTAATTAAGTTACTTTAATTAGTTTTTTAAAACAAAATTATATATATTAAATATAAAATACTTATTTGTCAAACTTAATTAAACTACTTTAATTAGTTTTCTAAAACAAAATCATATATATTGAATATAAAATACTTATTTGTCAAACTTACTTTAGATTTTATTTTAAACTAAAATAATTGTCTTTACTAATTTGTTTTTTCTTATATATTAAAAATTCCTTTGTGTTTTACTTATTTTACTATTTATAGTCTCCTTTTTGCTAACAATTTATCACATACATTATCAAAGCACATTATGAAAATTTCATAAAGTATGGATCAAAGCACATTCTATCAATTCCATCATGTATCTGTTTGCTTCTCCCATGAACAATTTCTCTATTAACAATCTAAGTAGCATTAACAAAGGGACATCATACTTTTTTGGGAATTTTTATTAAAAAATAAATATTGGACAATTGTACTATCATGTAATATATCTTTTACATACCAATTTTTACGAAACTGAACATGCCATCTCTATTTCATGCAATATGACAATAATTTTGATCATTTAAAATTCAATGAGCACAATATTAGAATTAGAGTCCAGGTTTCAAAGTTTTTTTACAAGAACTTAGTAAAAGCTATTAAGTGTTTATAGTAAATAGACTAATATGCGTTTCATAATATAAATTTAGTCTTTTCAGTTTTTTTTTGGCATTGTTTTCTTTACATTATTTCATAAGAGACCCAATTTATATATTTAAATGAATCTATATCCATATATTTAAATGAATCTATATCCAACTTGTTTCTAATCCATTTGTGAAATTATCTTAATATTCAACATTTAGATGTATGACCACTAAATCTCAAATATCTATGCATCTTCCTGTTCAATATTAATGTTTTTTATTATAGATTTTGTTTTCTGAATTATGTTCTATTTCAATTTTGATATATACAGTTCACAAATCTTTAGTTGAACTAGATTTAGATTTTTTTGACTTTTTAAAACTTTATCTTAGTCACACCCGCAAATGTCCTTCACATGTGTTTGGATAACTTGTCATTTTGGAGTTTTGTTTTAGTTAATTTATATTGGATGCATATCATGCAAAAATGTTTTCAAACCATTTTTTCATGTTGTACTACTTAGATTAGTTTTCAAAAATAGAATGTTTTCCACCAACTACATAGTATTTATTTGCGAAACTTTTTTTTTTGTCTTTGTTCTACATTAAAATAAATATGTCTTAGATAATTTGATTATTTGTATAAATTGCAAATTTGTTTACCTTTTAATTTACTGTCTCAGTTATAGTTTCTTTCTTCCTTACATTTTTTGACTAATACATTTCACATTTTAAGACACTATTACCTTTTGTGATTTGACACTTTGCAACTGGTTCACAAGTTCTCAATATTGCAACTGATTAAAATACTAAGAACATTGAATATTATTGCCATCAAAGTCACACTACACTATGACATTTCCAAAACGTATAACTCAAAGTGCATTCTACCATTCCATGAATTTTTTGGGGGTTTCTCTAGTAAACAATGTTTCCATTAGTAATGAAATCATTAACAAACAACCATATTACTTTTTTTTTTTAATTTTTATTAACAATCCTGCTAATACTTTTAGAGAATTCACTTTGTTGAAATTGTTCGACAAATTAAGAACATTGAATATTGATGGAAACAAAAACATACTACAAACTACTAACTTCATAGGTTATAAATCAAAGTACATTTGGTCAAGTCTACAAGGTATTCCTTTGCTTTTGCACCAAACAATTTTTCTTTAAACAATATAAAAATTAATAGAAACACATGTTACATTTTTCATTATTATTAAAAAAATGTAAAGCAATTCTTTCTTTTCTTTCTTTTTTATTTTGTTAAAAAACAAGTGCTAAGTAACGTTGTTATTGATTATATTTATATTTAAAACAAGCAGAAAACAAAAATCATGAATTCAATAGTTTCTATGTTGTTATTGTCTATGCTATCAAACAACATACATGAATTCAATTTTCAAATTTAGAAATTCAAGGTATATTTGTCAAAAATATTAAACAATATCTTCATTTCAATGATGTTAGTTACAAGAACAAAGCTATCTAAATTCAAGCATCTATGGTATTCTAATATTTGATATGATTTGGCCATCATTATTAACATGACATATGCATACTCAAACTTCAAATATATCTAAATTCAAGCATCTATGGTATTCTAATATTTGATATGATTTGGCCATCATTATTAACATGACATATGCATACTCAAACTTTAAATACACATCAAATCTAAATTTACATATGTTTATACAAATGTCTATATTCAATAGACCCCAAGTACCATCTAAGTTTAGTGCAATGTTACATGGGTATACCAAGAGTGCAATGTTACATGGCTACATGCACATGAAAAATTGGCTAAAAGTGCTCATATGTACCTAGAATCTAAAG
>JASDQU011176605.1:0-10525 GCA_032191745.1 Picea mariana
AAGGCACCCATAGACAACACCTTCCCTTGGTCTTACTGTGATTGGAAATCCCTAAAAACCATATCACCTCATAAAACATGGCTTGAATAATGTTTTGAGGAAACTTACCATCTCTTGTGGGTATTAGCCCAATAGGTTGTCCTGTTGGTTTCTTCATCTTTGTATAGTAGATTTTTGTAATGTCTTTGAGCTCTTAGATGATATGTTAGGAATTTCATGCATTTATTTGATAACTTTAATGATGAAATATGATTTGCATTGCTATGATACCGAGGACTGATGAGCCCATGGAGGGCGTAGTCTTTGATGTGCAGGACCATGCCCGGCGGACAGGTACCAGAGGACCGGTACACATGGGGATATGATTAGTTCGGACCTCCATGGGGATGAAGAGCCCATCGTATGGTTGTTGGGATGGCAGAGGTAGGAAAACATTGTGATGAGCCCTTGCATGAATAAGAAGAAGGACGTCCTCACCCACGACGCTTTGGCAGAGCCCGGCCTAGGGGGATCACCCACTACAGATGAGATGATGGCTTTTGATGGACATGACGCCACCCAGGGCAGGATGGACGTTTTCTGGAGGATGTGGTAGTGTGCTGAGATCATTTGGCACATGTGGCAGCTTGCAGGAGCCCTAGAAGGGCCAACGTTTTTCCTTTTGGATGTTGATCTTGCCCAAAAAGGGCCAACGTCTCCCTCAGAGGGGCCTGGCGTCTCCCTTTTAGCTCATAATTATGACATTTCTAGCATTTAATGTGTAAAACAACATAATAGTTTTAGTCATCCTTGTCGGTTGTTTTAATGACCTATTTTTGTAATTAAAGGTCATTTGGATGATATAAAGAGAGGATGTTGCCTCTCATTTTTAACATAACACAACTCACTCTCTTGTGAGAGTATTACTTTTAGTCTTTTGTCTTTGTATTTGGCTCTTGGAGTTGAGGTGCTACACTTGTGGAGGATCATCTTTGGCATTGTTATGGTGTTTTCTATCATTGGAAGGTTTACAACTAGGGTTTGATAAGCTCTTCATTGATTTGTAAGTGTATTTTTCATGCAAAACTTCTTGATTGAATGGTTGTAGGTTAAATATCTTACATGTATAGTTACATTGTTATTATTATGCTTAATCATTGAAACCCTAGGTAGCAAGCACACAAGTAGGTCCTTGCTTCATGTCCCCATGATAGAAGACTTGTTTAGCCATTGATTAAGGAGAACCCAGCCTAGTCGTTGCTACACTAGTTCCCCTTTTTCTGAGTTAGTTTCTCAACATAAGTTGAAGAAGGAAGACGTCTTAGGCCTTATTAAGTTTACACCTAGGGTTTTGACCTTTAGGGTTTGAAAAGCCTTGGCCGTACAACACTTTTCAACCCTAGTTTTGTGTTTTGAAGCTAGCTGTTTTTGCCAAAGATTTTTAAGGAAAGAGGGAGGAGCATGAGGCCTTGCTTAAGCAACACCAGAATGAGCCTCCTCCCCTTAGGGTTTTGACTTTCTGGCCCTGCCATTGCAGCACTAGAAAGCCTAACCTTCTCGTCCTTAAATTTAGATCCTTCCTAGCCTCTAGCCTTACTCCTTGACTCCATTTACCCTAAGGCAGTAGTCTAAGAATGCAACGTTGAGCCTTTTGTGTTAAAACAATCTTCCAAACTTCTAAAAATTGAAACCCTAACTAACCCTAGCGACTTATTAACCCTAATTTGTTGATGACGTCTTGCCTCTTTTGAACTTTTGCTTGGAATTAAAGTTGCGGCTAAGTCATCCATTGATAGACATTGAAGTGTTGAGTATTTTCATTGGCTTATTTTGCAAAACGTCCACCTCATTTCCTAGCAAACTAACATAGAAACTAGGCTAATGTCACCTTTAGTAGTATAGTGACGCAGCAACATTATATGTGAGCACATTTATGGTATTTAATGCATTGTAATAATTCAAGGATTGATATTGTACATTGAATGCTCTATCATCTTGTATTTATTGAAGAAGTAATATTATAAGCCATATCCTTTATTGCAATCATTGACTTCGTCAATAATTACATGTTTTTTATGCTCATATATATTAAAGATAGTCATTAATTTATGAAGTACTAACCACTGTGGCATGTTCTAGCTTTATTGTTGCCTTGTCTCACAAACAAGTGCCTATTCTGTGGAATACCTTCTTTTTGACTATCTTCTTTGGCAGTAATATGTGAAAGGAAAAACTTACCTTGATCCTTCAAAACCTTAGCCTTTCAAAACCCCAGATTACCTAGGGACGTCTCCCTTGGGATTAGCCACCCTAAATAGAAAGAGCCCCTCATCGAGGTGACAATGGGTGGGGAAGCTCTTGTTACGCCAATTTGACTCTTTCCTTCAAGATACTTAACCTATCCTACAAACTGAGTGATAACAGGCGCAACACTTCACGGTTTCAAGGTTTACAAACACCCAACGCAAAAAGAAAATGCAACAACTAATCTCGAATCACGAAACGCGAATAGGGTTTAGGCCCACCACTTCGGGTTCAGAGTTTTTTGAAAGTAAGGAACTCCACACACCCTTTAACAAATTAAACTCTGAAATGTGAAATATGGCTCATTGAAATTCGGGGTTCGACATTTACAAATACCAAACGCAGAAAACAAAACTATAATTGTTGAATCTTATCAAGAAATAAAACGAGTTTACAAACTCAAATAAAGAAATATATAAACAGAGAGAATACCTTTGAATGCACAATAGCGACTTCGATTCAAAATTTTTATGATCACAAAGATTACAATTCGTTTATGGTATTTATACAAAAACTAACTTTAATTCCCTAAATCAAAAATTGCCCCTTCGTTCTTAGAAAATATTTAATTAAGGTGGTTATGTTGTCTCATGGCCTACAAAGGTTAAGGCGACCATGTAAGACAAAATTGTAATCGATGGTTAATTATCGAGTCTTGAAGGGTCAAGACGGCCATTGATTCACCGTTTGCACAGGGGCAGTGAAATGATTACATCCTGATAGTTGATCCCAGAGAGTTGCTGGAAGAAGTTAATGACAATGGCCATCATCAGTTGGGGTATGTATCTCCTCTCTAAGATAGTGCGGAAGGGATGCTTCACCCTACTCGACGTCTCCCTCACCTCTACCAGGTCCTCAAAATCCTTTTGAATGTCGGGCGTCCCACGGATCTTCTCCAGCATAACCCTCGCCTTCTCCTGGTGCCCTCTTTCGACCAAGTTGGAGCAGCTTGAGGTATTATATTTCTTAACAATAGAAGTAGAAAGAGAGAGAAAAGAGGAGTCAGAGCTTCGACTGTTGTGAATACTACTAATTCAAAGCTTCGACTACATACATATTGTGCAAGGTGGTGGGGAAGCGGTAGCCAGGTAGGAAGGTGAAGCTTCAACTATCGTGTAGTAAGAGCTTCATTTCCACATAGAGCTTTGACTGTCCTGTAGTAAGAGCGTCATTGTCGCGTATTGTCGTGTAGTAAGAGATTCATTGTCGTGTATTCATAACCTACAGAATAACTAATAACCAATTTGACTTTTTTAAATCATTTTTTAACTCCACCAATGCAGGAAAAAAAAATGAGATACACCATCGGTTTAAAGTCCTATCACCAAATCAAAAATTAAAAATTTGATTCTTGAAATTTGATTAATAAAAAATAATTTTGTATTTAAAATTAAATCCAATTAATATAAAGTTTTCATAAAACTTAGAAAATCTTGGCAAATTTACAGTAAATTAATAAAAGGTTTCACAAAATTTAGAAAGTGTGGGAAAATTTACAATGAACTAATAAAAGATCAGAGTAGTTTGACTCATGACCGAAAGCTATAGTCTCGTGAGGTAGGTACTAATAATAGTGACACTACATTCACTTTAATATGTTCAAATAATATACATCAATACCACAATGAAGCAACACGTCCCCAATCTCTTGTGTAGTGTGATTTATCTATTTCCATACATATATATAAATATATATTCTCATGGTTTTATTAAGAGCCAATGTACAACAAGGAGTGTTATTTATTGTGATTTTGGCTTGATTACATTGAACATACAGAGGGTATGTTATTTTTTTGGAATAACATAAGTAGAGTGAACATGTTTCATAATTTGGCATTGGGTTAGGCAATTTAAAAAAAATCAAGTAAATCAAGTCTTTAAAATGAATACAGGTAGAGCCATTCATTCTTGTTAATAAATAATGCTCGAGAAACATGATCTTAGTTTGAAAGTGATTATAGAGGCATACAATTTAATTCCATGAAAGATGAATCAATGGTGGAGAGATAGATGATCCATGGGCCTACTATTTGCAGATCATATTGAGAGAATTGTGCATTGCTAATGTTGTGACATGTTTCAATGTGATTTTATACAAATTCATAATAAACATTGAATGATTATGGCTCATATCAAGGTCAATAAATTGATAAAATTAGAAGTATTTGGGCTACAGAAGTAAATCTCATGGCTACACAAGATGATGAAAAGATATGAGGTTGTCCTTAATAATGTGAAGGGTCCCACACTATCTCAATCAACTATCATTCACCTACAAACAGGGAAAATTTAGGGGCTAAGTTTTGCCAATGGGCTAATTTTCCATGGTTTTCTGAAGAAAAAAAAAAGATTCGCCAATTTTGGTTCTTTTCTAAAAATGATTAGCCTAAATTCCATAGAATAAAATCCTTTTACCTTAAAAATCACAAAAATTTTATAAAAAATATATAAATCCTAAGAAAATTGAATATTTTTATGAAAGTATCAACAAAGATTTTACATTTTACATATTAAGAACTAGTAAGATTAGCCTAGGTTTCTACACTTTAATATAATTTCCATCTTTAAAATTATCCCTTCCTACAAAATTCCACAATGTGAATGTAAATGCTAAAATAAAAAGGATGACAAGTAAAAGGAATCCTGAAGGGGAACATTGCCAACAAGAAGACAAAATGAGGGAGAAAGTATGCCATGGATGGGGAGTTGAATACATGAGGACACCTGACCTTTCAGTTACTCAATGAAAAGCTTGTGCTACCTATAAACCCATGCACAATGACTAAGAAGGGGTTATTTGGCATAGTAGTGAAGTAATGTTGAGTAAATTTTGGTGATGTAACTTGCTAGATGTTTTAGAGAGCAAGAAACTATTGTAATTTTTGCAATTACCAAGAAATAAATATTTAGCATGCCCATTCATTGCTAGAGTTTTTCCTTGAAGTTTCTCCTCGGTAAATATTGTTGTCTATTGTGTTTAATTAACTATGTGGTTGAGATTTTTGTATAATTGCTTCATTTTGATGTATTCCTATGTGTTTTCCACTTAAGATAAATGGAAAATCTTGTGAACAATGATCTCCCCAAGTTGGTCTAATGGAGACAACCCTTTGTCTATTGTAGACCATCTGTATCATTGCCAAAGGACATTGACAGATTAGGGAAAAGGAATATCAATTGCATTTTCTTATTCCAACCAAATATTTAAATTGTTATTCTAGAAATCAACATGTAGTCTACTCACTATCCATCATTTGAGTCATTGAGGAACCACTCAAACTTCACATTATATGTCATTCACATTTTTTCAATTAATTAAAGAAACCACAAATCCAATTTCCCATTTGATCCTTTACAACAATGTTATTGTTCTTGTTAATATGTTGTCTTATAATTACCTCAATTCCTTGCTTATGAACACTAGTTATCAAGTCATTGCCCCTTAGCAAATTGGCGTTTGAAAAATATATGCATATGCCCTATTCAAGCCATATATTGTTGTTGGATGTATGGGATGACCTGGGTTCTACCTTAGTTCTCCAACAAAACCCTAGAAACCATCGGCCCCTCTGGTAAACCAGAAGACAAAATTGCACACAGAGTGCACAACACAGTGTCACCTGAGATGGATTATGAGTGATCGCATGACCCAAGTCTCTGTAATCATGGAATGGATTGGGGATGTTCTACTTCTTCTACTCTTACTTTACCATGCATCATATTATAACATTTATTTCATTCTTCATTATCAGTACTGTGTGCTACAAAATACTATTCTATCCATTCATTATTCATTCATAATTACAGAAAAAACAAAAACATCATTCAAACACATCAAAACACATGATTTTACCGTGGTTTACCCCCCCTAGGTTACATCCACAAAGATCTTTTTCTTATTTATTATTCTTCATCAAAAAGTTAAAGTTACACGTGTTGCATCAAAAGGGTGCATTTTGAATGCACATAAGTGTAGTGGTGAGGCGGACCAGTGTCACACGAAGCTCCACAACTTGCGACCTGACCCTCAGTTATACTCCATAAATCTCCATTAGCTCCTCAGCTATACAACCAAAACTAATACTTCAACCCAAAACATATCAAACACTCAAGACTCAAAAAGGTTCTCCAAGATAGGCTCTTTGTACATGAGTTCTAAGATATCACAATCATGCCCCTAGCTACCTAATACATCATTTATTTATATTACAAAAGGTGGGTAAAAACCCTTACATCATACTCCAGAACACTAATTCTAAGTGGACTCAACTTGTCCATATTCTTACTACCTTCGCATGCTAATCCACAATTCTATCGCACTACTTTTCCTTAGTTCTAGCCGCGAACTGCTTACTTGGTCCATTATGCCTCGTTTGATGTGTTATTTCCTCATATTTTTCTCCCAAAATAGCCTGCTCCAACAGGCCCCCGACACTAACATGTGGATTGTCCCAAGGCACTCTGTTTTAGGTTTAATTTGTAAGTGCGGACACAAACTGATCTCCCTAGATCCACCTGGATCTAGAACAAAGCAAGACAGAATAATACTCTTTCCCTAGATTTAGACTATTGAATGGACTAGGAGGCAAGAATCATGAACATACCTTATGATCGCTTCCTTGAGTCTTTGTTGTTCCAAGCTTCGCTCCAATGCTCTTGTATCCTCAAGACCACAACAAAACAAACCAATCGAAGTGAAGACAATTCAATATATTCAACAATTAATCTATGCATATGATCAAGAAGTTATACAATAAAGTGACATTAGCTTTATGGGAAAGGGACATATTACTGTATTATATTGATTGAAAGTGAAACTTACAACCTGAGCCTTGATGTTGCAAACCTCCTTTCGATGACCCTTAGCTCTGACACACACACTTTCTCACTTGCATGAAGAAAATCAACCACTTTTGATAACCTTGCTGGAGTTCCTTAGCTGTTGTAGCATCAGTCCTTCACACAATCTTCCACTAATTCTCCAATAATTATCTTGCTAGTTTTCTTATAACCTTTTCCATGAGCATTCCCCTCAATATATAGGAGAGAATGAATTAGTTACTTGGATAGGAATGATCCCAAGATATCAGGAAATCCAGTACTTAGATAACCATTCGAATGTCATCTCATCCTTCTAGAAGATTCCCTTCTAGAAGGTTCGATAATTCATCTTTTTCCCCTCTTTGGAAAGTGTTCACACCCTAGCATTTAGGTACAGTGCGAACTTCTCACACCCTGCCTTAAGGCAGCCTGCGAGAATCATGCATTCTCGCAGGTAAATATATTGACAGCCTGCGAACCTCCCTTAAAAATGTGATTTCTGGAAAGAGACAAAGGTAACTTTTCTTAGGAAGGAGTTCTAATGAAGAGCCTAAGTTCACCATCATCATTACATCATCATGACGACCAAAATTATGGATAATAGATTTCCCCCCAAAGTCTGAGATTGGAACCAGTGACAGTCGATAGACTTTGTAAGCTACATGTGTGTGTCAAGAACCAAGAGCACATCTAAACGGAAACCTGCAAACATCCAAGCATCTACAGAATATCATATATACCAATTCTGAGGTAGGCATTCCCATAATCAGATCATAGACTGATGACATCATAAACAAAGGTCATGGCCACCAATCATACGCTGTGGATCCATGCCATCACAATATAGCATAGCCACCTGAATACACTGTGGATCTATGCGAAAAATTCTTAAATCAAGATGACATAGCCACGAATCATACACAGTGGATCTATGTGTTACAAATTATACATACTCCATCGCAACCTGGATCACAAAGACAATATCCAGGGTCTTCAATCTCATCGCCCAAAGTACGAATCTAACCATGTGATTACATGTGTTGAAGTCGAACATGGCAGAAACCACTTGATTACCAGTCATTGATGTAACTGTTAACAAGTGCGAGGGAAATCACCATTGATGTCAATGACTCCCAAGGTACTATAGTACAATCCATCGACTGTGAATAAATGATTTGATGTCGAACATCCAACAGAATCTCTCGATCAGAGGTCAATGAGGTAAACCCACTGTCGAAAGCGAGGAAACTTGCCATTGAGGCATGCAAGTTCCAAGGTACTGAATAATTTCTAAGTCTTGATTCCGGATAATGAGTTGAAGTCGACGGAACAAAACTCGTCACAGGAGGGCCTTGATGTATCCCCCATCAATGACATGAAATGAGTAATAGAGTTTGAAGGTGAAATAGATCATTTTTGCAAATTAGACTGGACACAGGGAAGGCCGACACGGAGAGAATGGATAACTGCATATGGCCGACTCAATATAGGTTTCAGATGGACTTCTCTTGAACATATGAACGACATGAACAATGATTTGGCAGCATTGACTCAAAGACAACACATAGAATGACCTTGTAATTAATCGAAAGAGAGACAGATGGATTTCCCAAACCAGCTTCAAATGATGAATAGGGGGTGTCATGTTCAAGAGCGACACTTACTGCCAATCAATGCAAGGATGAAATATATCCCTTTCCCAAATTTTCCCCCACCATTTCTGGCAAGCACCTCTTTATTTTTACACAAGCTTGAAGAGGATCACATATGCTTGTTGATATAAGCTCGTCCTTCAGATGAGTCCCTCGGAGTATTTTTAACGAACCCTAAGAAGGAGTGGTTCGGTCCCATCACGGGTCTGTCAATGTTTGTTTAACGAGTCCAGAGATAGTAAACTCGAAGGTTTTTCAAGATTATAGAGTTTGGAAAAACACTTAAAAGAGAACTCTCTCAGTTCATTTTTCGTAAAATAGTCTGAATGAGACCGAAAAAGAGAGAAATTATCGCTCACCAGATGCATATTTCACATACTTTATTGAACGTGAAGATAGCAAGGTCGCTCGACGATCTTTTCATGTTTAGAGAGTCTGAAAAGAGCTTAAAGGGAACTCCAGGGGGGTTCCTTTTTTGTATAACCTCTTTGAGCCCAAAAAAGTGATAAAACTATGCTCGATCATGTTCTTATGTTTTTCACAAGCGCAAGAACGGACAAAAAGGCGCTCGAGGTTTTATGTAAAAACCATAAAAAAAAAAATCAAAATCACACCATTACGGAGAAAAATTGTCCATAATCATCACTGTTTCATACCTGCAAGTTATTACACTCATTTTCACATTAGTCATTAGGTTTAAATAATAAATAAACATAAAACCCAAAATTGACATATTAAAAAGTAATTTAAATGAGTAAATAACCAATTTTACCATATCATTTCACATTTTCACCATTGAGTTCCATAATCCCTCATTTTACCCTCTGAATTCGGCATTGATTTCTGGGAGCTACGAGTGATCATTTGACGAGCCGTCAGCAGCATTTTGGTAAGTTCTTCATTCTTGATCTTTCCATGGTTTAAAATTTTGATTCCACTGGTTAAAACTGTTGTTTTAAGTGATTTTTTGAACCATATATGTGTGGAGGCATTCTCGCAGGTGGCTCATATGGGACCTGCGATATTGAATCATTCTCGCAGGTGGCCTTTGAGCCACCTGCGAGGTGTTCGCACTGTGCATAATAAGGCACTTACGAGTAGCGCAAAACTCAAAAAAAAATTAAAGTTTAGCCAATGAAAAAGGTTCATTTCATGAATAAGATCATTAATCCTCTTTGCATGTCTTTTATGCAGGTAAATAGCCACAAACATGGTGCTTGAGTGGCGATAACGAGAACATGATGAGGATAACGCAAATGCCGAGAATCATCCTCCCACCATAGCTGCATTAAGAGATTGTGGTCTCTTAAAATACTTATGTATCCCGGGCATGAGAGCCCAAGTCCGATTACTGGAGTATCTATTCCGTACGTGGGATCCGGACCATCAAGTTTTCAATGTAGGAGCTCACACATTATCTATTGACATAGAGGACATATACTTCTTGACCGGATTATCCAGGCGCGGGTCTCATGTCAGTCTGACTGGAAGCAGAGGTGGCGGGTTGAAAATGAGTGAATATTGCAACCAATACTGTGTACCTGAGGCCGAAAGAAAGAAAGGGAAAGTGGCAATTTGGGGAGTAACTGACTTGACTCTCCGCACTATTCTCTTCATGATTGCTCGAATGGATGGAAGTTCCGCTCCCCATATGGCATTGCAGAGCTATTTCCAGTATGCCATCGAGTGTGCTGAGCCCTGAGTTTTTAACCGGGTTGATGCAGTTTTGCGCAGTATCAAAAGGCAACTAACCAAGTCCAGGCGGGGAG
>JASDQU011176607.1:0-10942 GCA_032191745.1 Picea mariana
GTTGCCTAGTTGACCAAGGAGGTAATAAACTACAAATATGTCAATTATTATGGGCTTTGTCACTGATGTGGTCAACTTTCATTATTGGACTCGTTGGTTGTACCGACCTTGTCAATTATGAGATCTTGTTGATAATGCCAAGGAATCTAGAGTTGGATTAGCATAGTTGAAGGTGTTTTGCCTTGTCAGAAATGCCACATGGATGCTTTTATGAAGGTAAACTTGTGACACATTGAGAATCAAGTGAAAGTCGCAGTTCATGAGAACGTGGCAAAACATAGAAGCTAATTGCAAAACCTGTTGTGATAACTCAAACTAGTCATGTAAATATATGCTACACGTTTGTCGCAAATAAATCCTTATTAATCCTTCCCAAGAGAACTATATCAATAAGTTTACCTTTGAATTTATATTAATTTGTTTTTTACTTTAAATTTATGAATATAATTCAATGTTTAACATTATAATCATATATATATATGATGTTAAACATTGTATCAATAAATTTAAAGTTAAAAACAAACTAATACACATACCCATTACACATGTTTCTCTCGATTACATACCCATACACATGTTTCTCTCGATTGTAATTTAAAGTTTGTAATATATATATATGATGTTAAACATTGTATCAATAAATTTAAAGTTAAAAACAAACTAATACACATACCCATACACATGTTTCCCTCGATTGTAATTTAAAGTTTTATTACAAACTTTACTTATTTCAATACTTAAAATTAATTACATATTTCATTGACTGAACTTTATTACACATCTCTCTCGTCATAAAATCAAATTTATACCACATCTCTCTCGTCATAAAATCAAATTTATACCACATCTCTCTCGTCCTAAAATCAAAGTTATACTACTCACAAAACTCGTGCATAAGCCTACTACTCCACATAATCTGTTTGTTTGTTGAGACGAATTATACATGTTATGCTGAAATCACTGGCATTTATTCTAGTAGTTGGTATCGTTTTAATTGATGTGGGACAAAGGCAATTAAATCGCCTTTATTTTTGGTAATTGTTTTTAATGAAATTTGAATTTCAAATATGGGAAAGGAAATCATATTTTATGACAAGGTTTTATCAGTGAAGAAACTTTGTTTTTCCGTTTTGAAATTATCTGTTTTTTTTTTTATCAGAATCAACGTTCATAAACCTAACAAAACTTTAACAGTGATATTGGATCATGCATATATAATTAATAAAAACAACAATGGAGTCACAAATTCATTTTTCTGGACTTTTGCTTTTTTAGGATTTGTCTCTTCTCCAAGATAAAAATAAAGTTCTTTATAATTGGTTTATTTAAAAATATATATATATATATATATTTTTTTTTAAAATGAAAACAAATTTTTTATCTATTTAAAAAAACAATTAAATTTATATATTTTAAGTAAAAATTGGAAGTTTTTTAATAAATTTAATAATAATAATAATAATAATAATAATGTATGATCATATTTAAATCTAACTTGTAAAAAATAGAATGCTTTATTATTAAAGATAAAGTAAGTTGATATCAAATTAGATATTTTTTACCGATTTTCTTTGATGGGCCAGGGGGATCTATCAGGGGTCATTTCAGTAAAAAATTGTTATAATGTCATTCTATCTACCCAGAATCTTCCGACTCGGCATGGCTGGAAAGCAAATTTGTGGAAATGCAATGTTCAACTGAAAATCATTATTTTTTTCTGGCCGGCAGTGGAAAACAGGCTACTTACCTAGGATAATCTCCAAGCAAAAGGGTGGAGTGGGCTAGGTCTTTGAGTTATGTGCAAGCAACACGATGAAGACATACCTCATCTTTTTATTCATTGCTTCTTTACAACGGAGGCCTGGTCTTATTGTGCGCAACTGCTAAATTTGAGACTGCCATGGTCGAGATCCTCTCTCAGTGAATGTATGGATGGCTGAAGCAAGAAAAGGGAACTGTCAAAAAAGTTGCCATTGTTGATTTGTTGGAATGTATGGTTGGAGCGTAATAGACTGATTTTTGAAGGAAAGACTCCATCATCTAGGGAAGCAGTTCATAGGGCTATCGGAGCCTTCAAGAATAAGTCTATTGTCACAAATCAACAGATTTTAAGAGTGAATACGATAAACAGGATTGTTGCTTTTGTAGTGGGTTTTTTTTATGGAGCTTCAGTGGCAGGGGGCTCTAGTTGCGAAGCAGGTGGTGTTGTAAAAACTAGAGATGCGACGGAATTTAGATGGTATTTCAATGGTGGGGAGGGAACAAACACCAAAGAAGAATTATTGGGCACATGGGCTTCTCTTTTTATTGCAAAGCATTTGGATATTCAGTTACTAGGCGATTCAAAAGCAATAATTGATTGGCTAAAAAAAAAAGGAAATCTTCAGGCAATAAATGTAGAAGGACGGAAAAGGAAAACTAGCGAATTGGTTTCTACTTTCAAGGATATTACCTTTCAGCATATCTATAGAGAGACCAATATGGTGGCAGATAGGCTATCAAATCAAGCTCTGTTGGCATCGAGTGGAAGTCTCTTTTATTATCCCTGGGATGGAGAGTCGGTTGGAACTGTCCAACATTTTGACATTTTTTAATATCCGGGTCTCTCTTAGAAATTTGGTACTGGGTTCAAAGTGATTAGTTGGTCTTTTAGATGGAGGAGTAATTAAGTGTCTTTGAGTGTTGTTGTTTGGTTTTTTGGAAGGCCCAATTCTGTTTATTTTGAAGAACTGTTGGGATTGGGACGTTTTTTGTATTTGATATATTCAAGTTCGGTGATGTCTGAAAATTATATATTAATATAATTAGTGTGAATTTTTTGAGGAAAAAAAATTAGATATTTTTTTGGATTTTTCTAAATTCAAGGATGGAGAGTTTCATCATAAGTGAAACTACCACAGAAACTACATTTTCAACAAATTTTGCATCTAATTGGAGCCAAAACTAAATTCACCACCTTTTAGTTTTGGTTTTCATTTACAACCTAGAAAATTATTAATTTGAAAAAGAAAAACTTTGATTAAATTTCAATTAAGTTGTCATATATATCATCAAACCATACAACTTCATTTTCCCTACAAGCCACATACAACTTCATTTTCCCTACAAGCCAAAGCAAAACTTGTTGCAGCGCAAGCCAGATCAAAACTTCTTGCAAGGTTTCTTTAACGAAAATATACATATGTCGGCATATTATTCAACTATTTTTTTGGCTATCAACAAATCTCCCTTTGGAAGCTTGGAGATGGATTTTTAGCTACTTTTTGAGTATTTTTGCGCACTTAAACGACATAAAACTAGTACCATCTAGTTGATTTTGATTCAGTGGTACCTATCATATGTTCCTTTGATTTATAAACCTGCAAAAGAAGCAACCACCAAGTCTCTAATCCACATGTTCCCAAGTATGATGTATTTCAATGGCTTCTCCATTTTAAAAATGGATTGAGTATGCTGAAAAACCTCCGGGACACTTGGATTATACAGAATTAACCACTCAAATATGCAAATCTAACAATTTCTCATCCGATTTCATGCAAAATTAAAGATAAAATATCCCCCATAAAAGGTCAAAACCTAAAACAATTAGACTATAGGTTAACAAAATAGTGATTGTGAAAACCAATTTTGTTAGACTTGATTTTAACTTTAAAATTAGATTATTATTATTGTTAAGTTTCTATCTATTTTAATTGAAAACAATACTTTATTTTTCTATTAAAAAACATTAGTAATATTCATAAAATTTTAAAAAGTTAATAAATGATTTGAGACTTTTTTTTTGGAAACTTATGTGAGTTTTTTTGGTGTTCTCTACAAACATGTGTAGAAAACACCAAAACGCTCACATAGGTTTTCATTTAGAAAAACTCAAAAATTAATAAATAACAAAGCATTAACATTGGTTTTGGAATAAAATCTTAAAACTTTGGTTTCTCTAAAATTAATAAATAACAAATATAAAAAATTAATAAAAATTTAAATGCGTTTGCCATATAGACTGGGATTGGGGCCCGCGGACCATAAAAGAAATAAGTACAAGAAATAGGACTGTAGAAAGAAGAAGTGTGTGACAGTAGAGAGGAAGACTTGAAAAGAAGAAATTGGAAGTTATCAGTCTTTGGTTAGAGATTTCTATTTAAAGATGTAGAATAATTGGATTAATAAATAAAGCAAGATGTGATCAGTATAGACTTACTATGAAGCTTATGCCTTTTTGTTGCTCTCGTCGACGACCATTGGAATCATGGCAACCGGTTGTTGCCCTTTGTTGGTGAGCTTGTCCATTCTCCTTTGGAGCCATTCTTCAACGTAGCTTCTCATGGGGGCCACGTTGATTTCATCCCAGATTTCTATGTTGAAAAGCTCGTTTTCTATTTTCCTTAGATCGATAAAAATACTATGCAAAGCCTGTTCAATTTCTTCATTGTGTGTTGAATAGTCCACTAGCCAGTTCTCGACATCATCTTGACCATATTCAAGGATGTCGTAAAACTTTTCTAAAGACAACTTCTTTAAAATATCAACTTGTTCATCGAAGGCTTGCTTGGTTAAGGACAAGGAGTTGAGGATTAAGTTTGGGTCTTGAACCTTGTTGGTACTTCTGGCTAAGTCTATTTGGGTTAGGTTTCTGAATAATTCTTCTTTCTCTGATATGGCTTGTTCACATGATTCGACAATGAGGTGTAGGTTCTTAACTTTCTCTTTCCAGCATGCTTTTAATTGTTTGATCTAGTTTTGGGAGGGGAGATCCTCTTGTCTTATTTTCAGATCTGAGATGTTGATGACATGGTTGCCAAAAGGGATCACCGTTTGTAGATAGAATCGTTCTTCATTTTTTAAATCCGCCTGCAAATGTTCGTGCAAATCATTTGCCCTCGTTCGAAAGGAAGCTATATTTTGTAATGTTTCTCAGGCTTCAGTAATTAGCTCCATTCTTTTCTTGATATTCTTCTCTACATAGCCTCTACAGGATGTGAGGAGGCTAGAGGATCCTTTTAACTTGGTTGCAGGGGTGGTAGGCACAATTTTTTCTAAAGGACTGGCAAACAATGGGGTAGGAATCAAAGCCTCCTCTAATTCCTTGATTTGGTCGTTCAGTCTGGCATTCTTTGCTTCAATTCCTCCAATGGAATCATCAAGAGCATATGTGGTTGCGCCGCGGTGAAATCAGGAGATTTGGGACGACTGCATTTTCCTAAGGTTAATCTCTGAACGAGATTTCCCTTTCTTATTTGTTACATCTCTCTTTTCGATAATTAAATTTTTAGATTGGCTGTAAAAAACAACGCTCCGGAATACGAAGGATTCATCTTCGTCAAAAATGTCGGTCTCAACTATTTCCATTGTCGAACTATGGTGCATCACGTCTGCGGGCAGATCAAATTTGCGGAACACGTCATCCACAACAGTTTCAAGTTGCATGTTCTCACTTTCAGTTTCGATCTCTTCCGCCTGCCCTACAATGTTTTTTCTCTTCTTCGTCACCGGAAGCTTGTGAGAACTATCATTTTTTCCNGCGAGAAGGGTTCTTATCTCCTCCTCCGTTTGAAGATTTATGGGTTTCTTTCTTACTGGGGTGGGCCATTGAAGTCATGCTCTGTGATGTCGTGCTCTTGGGAGTGTTGGTCGGGGACTGGACACTCTTCTCACCGAAGCCTTTTCCTTGTTGTCTGTACAATTCAGTCGTGCTTTGCAATGTATCTATGTCACCATCGTCAGGAGCAGGAGTGTTGTCGTCACTGTCTCTCTCTTTGGTCAGGCGTGTATGGATAAAAGAGCGGCTAAAGCCAACTGCTAGTAAATGTTCTCAAAAAATCCCATTAGGGTCGAGCCCTCTTAGCCTTTCAACATATTTTAGGTTCAAGTTCTTGAAATGGCCTGCGAATTCGTCAATCTTGTTGATATTTCTGAACACGAATTCTCAGACTTTCCAGGGCAGAGGAATGAACTGTTTTTTTCTCTTGCCATGAAAAAAATGCAACCACTAGTTGTATTTCCTTGCTATTTCGGTAACAAACATCTTGTCCGTGATGTGACATGGAAGGAAAGCAGGATTTTCCTTGGAGCCAAAGATCATTATTACACTGTAATTTTCCTTTTGTGCAAGTGTCCCCTTCCTGTCCAAAAACTTGGTTGCCTGGCCAGACATCTGGGGAGCATCCTTTCCTAACAATAAATCTTTGAAAACCGAGACAAAGTCATTAAAAACCTCATAAAAACAATGGGAGGCCTTGTGCCTCCACAAGGCATAGTACCAGAATGTTACTGGGTCAAATTCATAGTTTATCTTCTTGGACAAATTCAGTTTTGGAAACAAACAACAATGTGCTATTGTGAAAATCAAGTAGGATGACATATAAAATTTATTCTCTTCTTTGAATCGTGACAATTGGTAACGTATTTCAATGGAAATTAGCTTCCCCCAATAAAAAATGGATTGTTCCTTGACTGTGAAATACAAAATATAAAGAACTATGTGGGAAATGCTTGCCGTGGATTCATGTCCCATTATTCTTGTAAACAACCAAGCAATTTCCCGTAATGGATTTCTAAAGGAATTAACCTGCAACTTTGTGATATCTTTAGGAACTGTTGTCGAGACTTCGAGGAACTCGGTTAAGAGGCCCAACTCGTTACCATGTTTTTCTAGGAACTAGTTGTAGTCTTGTCCTCTGAAGGTCAATGTTGGCTCCGACAATCTTAACATCTTGCGGAAGACCTGAGGTGACAAAGAAACAGGAGAATGGTCGCACAGTGGAATAATTATTTGGCTTGAAATATATTTTTCAACGCACCAAGAGACCACCTCCTTATAGTCAAAAACCTCAGAGACGCAGCCTGCATGAGCGATTCCAGAGGTCCAAATCATTTCGTTTTGGGCAGAACAGGATGAATAGTAAGAGTATGCCCTGGACCACTGGAAGTTCCGGTCCTCACGTCCGAAGATATTCACTGTATCTCCACAAAACTGTTGTCGAGCTACTACCATAAGTTTACGAGAACGTTCGTTTGCTCTAGACGAAGTTTGAAATGAAGAGTTCGAAGGGATAATATAACCCTCCGCAAATCTTGGTCCAATGCATGTGAATGGGAGATCTCCTCGAGCCTTTCGCTCATTAATGAAAATCTCGACGGTTGTTGCATGATGCGTTGTTAGCATTAAACACTAGTAATTGCATACCTAGAGGTGCAAAGATGGCAGGTACGACGAAGAGCAATTAAGGATTGGAGATTTCGTGAACGTGCCAACGTGATGAACCACGAAAGACATTCCATGTTGTTTGAGATGAACAATTGGAAGGGATAATATAACTCTCCACAGATCTTGGTTTAATGCATATTAATGGGAGATCTCCTCGAGCATTTCGCTCATTAATGACAATGTTGACGGTTCTTGCATGCTTAGTTGTTAGCATCAAAGGTTACTAATTGCATATTTAGAAAGAAGTTACAAAGGTCGCGGGGACGTGAAAGAGAAATTAAGGAGTGGCTAATTATCGAAAGCGGTCAGGCGAGCTTCAAAATAGGGTTACAAGGTACAACCATTAGAGGTGAGGGCCCGAGGGTCAAATTGTATGTCTCAGAAGTTTTTGAGTGCAAAACGCATAACACGGAAGAAGGCATGATGGGACAATCCAAAGGTCATTTTGTATATCGCGGAACTCCAGGTACTGTTTGCAGGCCACAGAACAATGGAAGCGCAATCGTGAGCTCGCCTGTCCAGGAACCCACAATCGAAAAAGTGGCTTAAGTATGGAATAGGGAAACGGTAGGCTGGAATCATTTTCGCTAATATATTGAATTTTTTAATAGATATCCCATTACCTGGCAAGATCTTTTCTGCATGTTTTTGGGCAAGTTCTGTAGCGATAGTCAATGTGAATGTCTCGTCAAGCCTTTTGCTTTTTAATGACAGTTTGTACGGTTGTTGCATGATAAACTATTAGCATTAAACCTTGGTCATTGCATACTTTGAAAGAAGTGCAAAGGTGGCGAGCACAGTAAATAGTGACTAAGACTTGGAGATTTCGTGAACCCGCCAACCCGAGGATCCACGAAAGAGATTCCATGAAATGGGCAACTATGGAAAGCGGTTGGATGAGCTTCAAACTAGGGTGACAATGGTTTGCCAGGAGACATGACTTCCCAATGGTCAAATTGTATGTCTCAAAACTTTTGAGTGCAAAATGTGTAACACGGAAGAGGGGATGATGTGGGAGTCCAGCGATCAATTTGTATATGGCAGAAGTGTGGGAGATCTCCTCGAGCCTTTCACTCATTAATGACATGTTTATGGTTCCTGCATGACGAAGTGTTAGCATTAAAGATTACTAATTGCATATCCAGAAAGAAGTACGAAGGTGGCGGGGACAGGGAACAACAATTAAGGAATGGCTAATTATTAAAAGTGGTCAATCAAGCTTCAAAATATGGCTACAAGATACAACCAACAGAGGTGAGGGCCCGAGGGTCATATTGTATCTCTCGAAAGTGTTGACCGTAGAATGCGTAACATGGAAGAGGGCATGATGGTGCATTCCTGCAGACAAATTGTGTATCACGGAACTCCGAGTATTGTTTGCTAGTTGTGGAACATTGGAAACACAATCTTGAGCCCGCCAGTCCAGGAACCCGCAATCGAAAAAGTGTCTAAGTATGGAACAGGGAAACGGTAGGCTGGACTTGATACACAGTGGTTGCAGCATGTGCAACCATGGAAATGTACCACGTCATGAACATACAGCCAACTTGCGGGTAAGTATTGAAAGGAACGGCGGACGGTTGGGCTCATGACGGGGCATTCCAACGGACAAATTGTATATCACGAAACTTCAAGTACTGTTTTCAAGTCGCGGAAGATTCAAAACACAATTTTTAGCCCGTCAGTCTCGGAACCCGCAATCGAAAAAGTGTCTTAAGTATGGAATAGGGAAACGATAGCTCGGACTTGTTTTCGCTAATATATTTAAATTTGTAATAGCTTTCCCATTACCTGGCAAGATCTTTTCTGCATGTTTTTGGACAAGTTGTGTAGGGATAGTCAGTGTGACTATCTCCTCGAGGCTTTTGCTTATTAATGACGATCTTTACAGTTGTTGCATGATGAAATATTAACATTAAACCTTTGTTGTTGCATATTTGGAAAGAAGTACGAAGGTGGCCAGCACAGGAAATAGTGACTAGGAATTGGAGATTTCGTGAACCCGCCAACCCGAGGATCCAAAATAGGGTGACAAGGCTTCCCCAGAAGACGTGAGGCCTCGACGGTCAAATTGTATCACTCGAAACATTTGAATGCATAATGTGTAACATGGAAGAGGGGACGATGTGGGAGTTCAACGATCAATTTGTATATCGTGGAGGTCTGGGTGTTGTTTGTAGGTCACGGAACAATGGAAGTTAATCTAGAGGCCGGAATAATTAATGTGCATTGGGAAGGGAATGAATGTGGCGGGGATGGAAGGGAGCCATAAATGGTTTGAAACTTTTTATGAACCTGGGTAAAGTGAAGCTTGCGAGTTGGAGGAGCCCGGGGTGGAATTGTAGATCACAGAAGTTTTGGGTGTAAGATGTATATCACAGAACAGGTGGAAAAATTTGGCTAAGTATGGAAAGGAACAACGGTTGTTCCAAGTACTGTAAATGGCGGTTTAATGTGTGTTAATGGGAGATGTCCTTGAGTTTTTTTGCTTGTTAATGCTAATTTTTCTACACCATTGTGTTCAGTTGTCACTAGTAAAACCATAATGAATGTGCATTGGGAAGGGTGCGAAGGTAGTGGGGATGGAAGGCAACAATAGATGCTTTGAAACTTTTGTGAACCCAGGTAGAGTGAAGCTTGCAAGTTCGAGGAGTCCGGGGTGGAATTGTAGATCATGAAAGTTTTCAGTGCAAGATGTATATCACGGAACAAGCAGCAGCAGAGTTCGATAGCGCCAGCCCCAGAAACCACGGCCATAAAATTGGATAAGTATGTAAAGGAACGACGGTCGGTCAGACTCATCATGTGAGGATATAGATGGAGATGAAGATCTGTCAGTCCACCAACCCGAGAACCCACGATCATAGAAAGACGACTAAGTATATAACTAGAAAGGGATGATAGACGGGAAGAAGAAAAGGGAAAAAGGGCTAAGTATCTCACAAAACAACATCTACTGTTCGTTATGTCCCCGAGGTGTAGGACAGTCGGTGACGGAGTGTGTTGTTAAGCCACCCCGTGTTGTTAAAGTCACCGGTTCGAAACCTGCGGGGACAAAAAATCCAACCATGTTAAGGGTTGGTGTGGCTCAGGCCAAGTGCGATCCCCGAGTGATTTTGACGGCTTAGATGCCCCTGAGTCGCAGTTCCTCAAGCCACAGGTTAATCGCGTAGCCAACAGGTCCCGCACAAATTAACAAACAAAAAAAAAACATCTACTGTTCGTTTATTAATGCCAATCTTTTCGAACCCCTGGTGAGTTATCACTAGTAAAAGCATAAATTGTAGATCACAGAAGCTTTTGGGTGCAAGATGTATATGACAGAACAGGGAGCATAAGTGTTCAATAGCGCAAACACGGGATCTGATGGTCAGGTAATTGGCTAAGTATTGAAACAGACCGCGGTCAGTCGGGCTCATGATGTGAAGATATAGATGAAGATGAGCATATGCCAATCCGCCAACCCGGGAAGCCGTGATCATAGAAATGCGACTAAATATAGAACCACAAAGGGATAATAGAGGGGAAGAAGACAAGGGAAAAACAGATAAGTATAGAGAAGGGGAAACAAAGGGAGAAACGAGCATTTAGTCTCAACTATGTAATATACTTGGGGGTCGACAAAGACAGCTTCAAGTTTAAACATAATTGGTTTATATTTATTCCAATAGTATTCATATTAATATATCTTAATAGATTATTTGTCGTCCAAATGTAAAGCATCTTCCAATTTGTAGG
>JASDQU011176608.1:3137-19745 GCA_032191745.1 Picea mariana
AGCTGGGTATTGTAATAGAGAGCTAGGTATCTCATAATTGTTTGAAGATGAATATTGATCTTATGTATTCATTCAAGTTAAATAAATAAATAAAATATTTATTCTTTTATATATTGGTTGAGAAATTGAAATAAATATATGTTGTTCAATTAATTTATGAAAAGTGGAAAATTGTCCAAATTTTTATGACGCTGATTCACCCCCCCCTCTCAGTTTCAAGTGTACATTTCAACAATAACCATTAGATCACCCCACCAGTGAATGAGAGCCATTAGATCACAATTACATAGGAATTAGAAGGAATGAACGTCGACTGTTCATCCTTTGGCTTGGAACTCTACACACCATCCGATAGGGAGGAAAGGGATAAATCAATAATCGATTGAGTCATAACCATCGAATCTATGTGAACAAAGATCAATGGTAGGGATCCATTATGGGATTCAAAGGTTGAGTTAACGTTCACACAAGTTTCAGGTCCACAATCCACATCGATTGTTGATCATCACCTACTAATAAATCAACGATTTGCATTGATTCCACTACCAACGAGCAGTTTCCATCGCGAAACTCGAAAAAAGAGATAAATGTCATGTTATTTGGGACTCTGCAGTCATCCTTGATCATAGATCTCCATGCTGGTTCAAGCGAGACCATCGATTAGAAACCGAGGAGTTGAGTCGAGGTCATATCTCTCGGTCATACGCGGAGAACATGGTTTAGCGTTATGTGTTTAAGTTGTGGTTATGGGGAATGGTCATACGTGGAAAATGATATTAGATAAAGGAAAACGCATATCGATCCTAAGCACCCTATAAAGGGTTTAGAGCACCCTAAGATGAATAGGGCCGCTCTAACTATGGGATGAGATAGAAGTAGATTTGGATCTAGGCCAAGACTATAAAGGAATTTGTGCGATTCATATCTGAATTGCATCAGTTTGGTATCAGTGCAAAAGAATGCTCTTTGATAGGGAATTGCATAATTACAGAGACAAAATGTGAAGGTGGAGTTCATATTGGAAATATGATAGGAATATAGTATGCATAGGATAATGCATAACGAGGTCAAAGATATTTTGCATAGAGTAATTCATATTTAGGGAAATATGATAGAACAAGATTATGCAGAGATCTTGAAGGCTGATATGCTATGTTTTTATTCTAACTCTGGTTTTGAGTTTGTTGTAGGTTAAAACAAACTGAAGGAACTGATAGTAGTAGAAAACTAAGAGGATGTTATAGAATAACAATTGTGTTCTTGAATAAAGAAGTGGTAAAGAAACTTGAGGATCCAATTGAAAGTTGGACAAGGAGGACACAATGAATTTTCTTAGAAGAAGTGGAGTATTATAGAAGCCAAGAGGAGCAAGGGAGTTTCTCAAAAGGTGGTTCCAGAGGCAGAGAACCAATTAGATACCAAGAGTTTAGGCTCAGAAGAAAGCTTTAATTGGTATGAAGGAAGGTATGGAGACTTGTCAAGAGAAGGCTTAGAGGTAGTCAGCAGGTGAACAAATGAAGTTCACAAAGGAGGGGAAGAAAATGATCATTGAAGGTCATTGCATAGGTTCAAAGGAAATCCATAGCACAAGGAAATGTTCCAAGGTAAAGGGAATGGAGAAGATGAGTCAAGAAGAGTTTGACAGAGAGATGACTAAGATAAAGAGTAAACTCATTTTCATGGTAAAGTTGCTACAAAAGGAAGAGATGTAAGAGAACTAGAGACATGGATGGATTATGAAGAATAAATTCCAGTGGCTAGTGATGTAATTATATGAGGAAAATCTTTGGAAAAAACTGCAAGAATTGAAGCAGAGGATAAATGCTTTGATGCAGAAGGAGAAACTCATAGGAACCGAGTTCAGAAGCAGACCATTGACAATAGAAGAAGGAGTTCACTATTGTGAACCAAAGAAGGGAGACATCCTTGAGGAGAATGATGTGGAGAGGATACTAGTTGACAGTCTCATGAGATATTTGAAGAGTTCATATCAACATGATGAGGATATGTTGACAAAGGAATCAACAGAGGTTCAAGGCCTTAACGTTTTTAAAAATAATGATTTGTGCATGTTTGTAGGTAAATAAGGTGATAGACAATCACTTGAAGCTGTCAAAGTAGAGGAGGAAAAAAAGGAAAAGTATAAAGACATTTTGAAAGAGAAAAATCAGAATTGCATTTTGATGGAGAATGAGGCTATGTTGTCTCATGAAGAAAAACAAGGGGGAAAACATGAACAATTGGTTGATGAAGGGACTGATAGATAGGCAAAAGGATTTGTGGTTGTAGGTAAAGAAAAATTGGCTCATGAAGATAACCAACAGGAAGCTGAAGAGAAGAATTCTGATGAAATGATTACCATGTGGAATGAATAGATAGAGTTTTTGGAGAGATTTTTGATAGGACCTGAATCAAAAAGAGGAGAAAGTATGACCAATGAAAGGACATGCTCACATATGTATAACAGTGAAAGAGAAATTCATATTGCATATAAAGGAAAAATAGGTAAATAATAATTTTAATTTTGATCTAAAATTTGCAGGCATACCAATGGAAGAGGAACATGACATGGGAGTAGCATCTAGACTATTTCCTAAAGAAGAAGGTAGTCCTCAAGTGTTGAATATTGGGGAAGAGTTAAATTTTTTGGAAAGGTGGCTGACAAAAGGTGAAGACTGTAGAAAACAAGCAGACCTGATTCAAGTAAAGGAGAAAATGAATGTGTCAATTAGAGGTGGCATAGAAGAAAGAAATCAAAGAAAGAATCTCGAAGATATAATTCAAGACATGATGCAGCAATTAGTGGACAATAAAAACAACTGGATTCGGCAAAGAGGAAGCAACAACAAATGGAATAGTATGTACTAGCCAAAGGACCAACTGGACATAGAGGTTGAGATGATGTGGAAGTTGATGAGGAAGGTATCTCAGAAGAAGACAACAATAAGGAAGAAAATCAGCAGTAGTAAGCAAGTGACAACAACAGATTGTGAAATAAAATCCAGTGGGGAATTGTAGCATAAAATGTGGAATCTAGGAGAAGTGCAAGAAGAAACAAAGAAACAACAGAATAGAGAAGAAAATGAAGCAAGTGGGAGGCTTCAATACAAATTTTGGGACCCTGAAGGGTTTCATCAACATGTGAAACACATGATCATGAGATGATGAATACTTTCAATGTTGGCAGTCTGATGTAGGGGCATTCCACTCCAAAAATCATTGTATATATGATTGACCTAGGGGGTCTTATGTTTGCTAAGGAATTGGTTTCTTAATGGGAAATTATGTATGTTTGAGTGGTTTGAGTGAGGAATATGTGTGTGAGGTTTTTATTGTAAATATTCTCAAATGTGTGAGAATATGAGAGATATTGGGCTTGTGAAGATCTCATGAGGATATTAGGGATTAGGATATCCTAGAATAGGGATTTAGTTGAATGAAAAGTGGATTAGAGAGGATCCTTAGGAATCCGTTGAGGATTTGTTGGATCTGAACCAAAAATAGTTCAGAATTATTTTGTATATTATTGTAAATCTTAGAGGCAAAGGAAAGGTGGCGAACTAAACGTTGATTAGGCCAGACATCAAGGAGAGGTTTGGAAATATATAGAAGATTAGTCCAAAGATCAAGGATGGGGCCAACTGAATGTTAATTTGGCCATAGATTGAGAGGATCATTACCTATTGATTTAATCCAGGCAAGGGAATTCCTTTGAGTCCGTGTAGTTGCACGTATAGTATTTGTATATGAATGACAAACAAATACTTTGTTTGAGTATCACTGAAAAAAATCTAACTATCTATCTGTGTATTGTATGCTTCTGCGAGAAATAAGTGCAAATAGTTGAGGTCATGTAATTGCAGGTGTAGGTTTTGTGTTGCAGCGCCATGAATGAGAACTCTGGAGAGGAGGCCTGGTACAATCCCATAGTCAAAATGAGATTAGAGAATTTTATTACAATGATCATAAATCACGAGAAAGATCGATGATCCTAACTGAACTATGGAGGCGAAGAGTTTCGTGATCATAGGGGAAACTATAGTAACTGTTAGATCACCCCACTAGTGAATGAGAGCCATTAGATCACAATCATGCAAGAATTAGAAGGAATGAATGTCAACCATTCATCCTTTTGGCTTGGAACTCTACACCCCATCCGATAGGAAGGAAAGGGATAAATTAATAATCAATTGAGCCATATCTTTCAGATCTCAGTGAAGGTAGATCGATGGTGGGGATCCATTACTAGATTCGAAGGTTGAGTTAACGTTCACACTGCTACAAGGAAAATCACTATATGGCATGGAGTAAACCAAAACAGACAGAAATGACTGCATAAATCAACTCTAATATCAAGTATGCTATACAAACAAACATGCTAACAAGAAAAGATAAATATCCTACCTTGTTCGGATGTTCGATGAAGTCCATCATTGAGCACTTGACTCAAAGCTATACACATGTAACTTGTCCTCAACAAGCAAGATACACAAGCATATGGTGATAATTTATAAAGTTAGCATATAATAGCATAATTCATCAATATTTATAACAAATATTCCCATGGAATAACAATTCAAATATTTGCAAGACATTAATTGGACGAGAAAAGAGTATTTCTATTAAAATATGATCAATAGAAGTGTATGAATGACAAACTTCCATGTCAGCACATATTGGAACTGAGAAACTAAGTCCCTTCCAGCTGGGCCTCCACCACTTCAATCCTCCACCAAAGGCAAGCTCATATAAGAGAGACAACAAGGTTCTCCATCAAATAGGGAAGCGCTTGGGGGTGAACAATGTGTTCATACATAAAAGGACAAAGGGATGCAAACTCAATATGAAGTGAATAATTTCTCCAAAGTAACTTTTCTATCAAAGTCAAATTCTTCTCCCTCTTCCACATCTTGGATATGGCCCGTTTATATCCTTCAAATGGAACTAAAGGGCCGATTTGGAATGTTTCTAGTATATGGAAGGTTAAGGATCATAGATCTCGTGACATGACATGGAAACCCGACACCATTTTTTAACTTTGGGTACACAAACCTATGTATGCATGTTGTAATGGTGCAACCTACGTATACACATGATGTATAGCTTTCAGGGAGAGTATATGTGGAAAAATATGTTTTTTAGCTCTGGGAATTGCAAAAAGGGACTTCAATTCTGCATAGGGAAATGGAAAATGCCTTCTGAGAAAGTTGCATGGGGTGAGGAAAATATTGCTATAACAGATTCCCCCTAATGTGTGAGGTCAGAGGAGTATCTGTGATGGTGGAAATACATTATAATTCTCATAAGTGGAGTAATGGAGACCTAGTTGGATGAACTAGTTTCCCATAAGAATATTATAATCCATAATGACTTTGTGCACATGGTTGCCAATTTGAATTACACTGCAGATCCATGTGGAAATATTCCAAACAATTGTTCATGGCCATGAATAGGAAATAAAAAGGTAGATACATGCCATAGGTTGTCATACTCATGAACAAGGCCTAGTTAAAACCAGTCTCAAAATCAATATGAAGATATCTGTATACAATGAAGTACAATCTGATCTCCCATGATCACTGAAGTCATATAGGTACTAGTCCAATGAATTATAGTAACAACTTAGGAACGTTGCGACTATGAACTGATGTTTTCAAGTCTTAGACACAATCCACCAAAGGTGTAAGTCTACATCATGTGAATAAAAGAGTTGAGGTCGAACAAAATGAGACTTCGTTTGATTACTAGTCATTACGGTATATCGTTAACAAATGTGAGACATCTTACTGATAACAAAAGTAGGTATCAAGGCACCGAGTACATTATTACAAGTGTGAATAAAGGAGTTGAGGTCAAACACTTGAAGAATCCATCGATTAGGAGACATTGATGTATTCCCAACTTTCAATGGTGAGAGAACTTGTCATTGATGACGACAAGCCTCTAGGTACTCATATGACTCCATGCCTCGTTTCCAGAATAGATGATTTGAAGTCGATGGAAGGAGACCTGTTGAAAGGAGATAATTAAGTCATCTCTCATCAGTTAGCACGAGGTACAAAGTAGTAGCTTGATGATTTGGAGGAAATTAGATGAAGAACATTTTCACGAACCAATGACCCTGTGCATCTTTCACATGCACCAGATGCAAGTAGTGCATGGAAAAGAACCTCTGAATAGTAGCCAATAAGAAACATTGTTGACAAAAGAGAGGAAACCACCAATAAGGCTAATGGCATCCAAAACATTGCATGAATCCCAATGTGTTGTTGGCCCTTGGTTATGGAAGGAAGCGAAGAACAAGGAAGAAAAGGGAAAAAACGAACTTCGCGGAAGACACAGTGACTGATACTGGGTCGAAGTGAGAAAAAGAGAAGAAAAGATGGAGTGAAGCCCAAGAAAGATAGTCATTGGATGAGGAGATCGGGGATGATAGATAATCAAGGAAGAAGGATCGTGGATGAATTAGAAAGAGGAAAAAGCCACCATTATATGCTTTGGAGCACCACGTGAGAAGGAAGGAAAGACAGGTTGGTGAAGCCCTGAAAACATGGGTCAAGTTGATCTAGGTTTTTAGACACCTAGGGTTTTGGTATATATAGTTTTGGACACTTAGGTTTTGGCCTAAGGATGTCGATGAATGGTTGTAATATATAAATAGAGGTCTAAAGGGCCTAGGTTGGGTTGTTGTTTTGGGTTGGTACTTTGGGTTGATGTGTTGATATTGTTACTGTTGATACTGAGTTGGTCGAGAGAAGAGTATTGTGAGAGAGAAAAGTGATGAGTACAAGAGCCTTCTAGTATTGTAAGATCTTCAACTAGGTGCAAAGATCAACCCTCTAGTTGGGTGCGCAGGGAGGGGAGAGAATCATAGGAGAAGAAAAGAGATATGCTAGCTAAGAGCGCATACAATAACTATATGCTTTACATCAACATAATATAGCATAGTTTTGTGGATGTAGCCCTAGAGAGAGGGTGAACCATGTATATTTTGTGTTGTGTATGATTGGTATTTTGTATTTGTCCTTCATATACAGTTATTGCATTGTTAAGGTAGTTTTGATTGATGCATGGAGTAGATCAAGCTGATAAGTGATATATGAATGTTGTGTTTTTCCTGTGTTAGATCCATTTGATATTCAAGAGCTATATGAGTGGCTAGCTAGATTAGTTGATACCCAGTTCAAGATCTGATCTATACTTCCTATGGTTTAGATGTCAGAGTTGATCAAGAAGGTCAAGGAAGCTGATAACATCGTATCACAAGCAACATATCACTGGTTCGATAGTACCATTGGAGGGTACATCACAGATTTTGTTGTTGACAGGGTAGAGTCATATAGCCAAGCTGAGAGATATTTATTTAAGGGACCCAGAGGAAAATTTTTACAATTCTTGAAGCTCAGACTCAAGATGTTGTTGCATGAGAAGAACATCTTGAAGATACAATAGATTGGTTGGATCCGGAAAGGCTAATGTTCAAAAATTTGGACAACGACAGCGACACAGAAGATGGACATATGCGGAGTGGGAAAGTGTTCAGAGAAGTTCACCTTGAGAACCTGTTCAAGAAAAACTATGAAGAAGAGGATTTCTATAGTGGAGAAGAAGCATATCTGACAGACGAAGAACATTCAGAACCCACCGATACAGAGGAAGAAAAAACTGAAGAGCTTTGTCGAGGAGGACCTGAAGGCTCAGAAAGCCCACATACCATTGAAGCAAGTACTATTATCCTTCCTGTTGATTCAGTATTAATCAATTAGAGTAATCCCAGTCACCAGAGCGTCTAGAGCACTATCCATAGTAGCCCACCACATATTCAGTCAGGCACCCTAGGAATATCTATGGCAGATGAGATGAGACTCCCTATATTTAGGGGATATGGATCTAAAGATCCTGACCAACATTGGTTCCTCTGTGAAGCTGTATGGAACATTAAGAATGTCATAGATGAAGCTGTCAAAAGAACCCAGTTCAATACAACTATCAGAGATTGCGCACTGAGTTGGTACATGAAACTCGTCCAAGGACTTGCATAGCCTAAGCCATTGAATCAAATCGAGAATGCGCTGATTGCAGAATTTAAGAAAACTAAGTTAGATTTACAATGTATCATAGAGTTGAAAGAGATCAAGAAGAAGGTGGCTAAACCTGTGTGGGAATTCGATCAGAGATTCAAAACCTTGACAAGCCGATTAACTTTTCATATCCTAGATGAACAAAAAAAAGAATGGTTCATTGTTGCCCTCTTACCACACATCAGAGTTCCCCTGATGCAAAAGAATATTGCTTCGTAGGCTGAGGCATTGGAGATTGCCATGAAGCTTGAATAAGCCCCTATGGGAGAATCCAACTCAGGTATGAGTGATATCCTGAGTCAGTTAACTAGTTTGTCTCTGCAGGTCGAAGATATGAAGAAAGACAAGGGAAAAGATAAAAGAGAAGGTATCTAGTGTGTTAGATGCAGATCAGAAGGCCATGACAAGGAACACTTCCCTTTATTCAATGAATACTTGGCTTCTGGAGCTCTGAGCCCCTTGAAGCAAGTCACCTTACCCTAGTGCAGGTATGTAGAAAAAGACATTGTACTGGTCAGTGCTATTATATGAAAAAGTATGTTCAGACACCTACAACTTTGTATTGTACATTTTGTAAGTCTGTAGGGCATGATGATAGAGATTGTAGGGATTATGATCTCATGCATGAAAGGTCAAGAGACATATATAAGATCCAAGGAAAAGTACAACAAGANAGGAAACTTCAATCCTCATGGTGGATTCAGAGGAAGAGAATGAGGAGGAGGAATGAGTAGAGGTCGAGGACAAATGATCTGTTATAACTAAACACAGCTAGGACACCTTGCAAGGGATTGCCAAAACCCTTGTACCACTTGTATCTATTGCAATGCATTTGACCATGTTATAGAAGAATGTCATGTGCTGCTAGATAAGCTTCAGGAAGGACGAGGACCTTAGTCGAACCCGCAAGTGAAACTGATTTATGATAAACCTTGCGGAGGGGACCCTAGAGTCACTATTATAACTAGAGGAGGCACTGTTACAAGAGAGGAAAGACTGAACCAAGGGAATATTTCAGAAGATTCAGGAATTAGGAAAGCTGCAGAGAAGACCCAATCCTTTGATGCAAAGAAAGAAAGACAAATATTTGATGAAGCACAGAAAGAATTTAGAGGAGACCACGGTTCTTCATCAAAGACAAGACCAGAAGTAAGAGAGTATGGAATGCCTCACGCATTTGATCAATCTGCTTCACCAAGAGAAGGAAAAGAGGTAAGAGAGCTCATGGACTTTTTAGATACTTGTATTAACTTGATTCAGGATGAAAGCATTGTACAAGAGTTACAAAATTTAATCAGACAATATGAGCTAGGAAAGATAGATCCCTTACTAAATAGGGAAGTACACCAAATTGGTAAGAAGAGAAGGATGAATAAGGAATTACATTTGAATGCTCAAATATGAGAGTACGAGATAGACTATGTGGTCCTCGACTTAGGGTCGGAGGTCAATGTCATGATGAAGCAAACTTGGGCACAGATGGGAAAACCAGAGTTAATCTATTCTCCTATCAGGATTAGGATGTCTAATCAGCAGGCTGTCAACCCATTTGGATGATTGGAGCATGTCCCTGTGGACATCGATGGAGTAAGAACATTTGCAGATTTTGAGGTAATTGAAATAGTTGATGACAGTTGCCCCTACCCCGAGCTGTTGGGAATTGATTGGGCCTTCAATAACTCTATTTTTGTTGACTTAAATAAGAGATGTATGACTTTTGAAAGTAATGATATTAGGGTCATCACACCTTTATATCCAGATGAACGTAAGAGATACACAGATCCCATCAGAGAAGAAGACTACGCATATGCACTAGAAAACATCTATAAGATAACCGCCAGACAACAGGATTACATGAATCCTACAACCGATGAGAATATAAGATGGCAAAGTGAGAGAGCATGTTCATAAGATTCAGAAGAAGCACTGGAAAACTAACAGAATAAGATGTACGAAGTATCCACAAGAAGATGTGCTAGATAAACCAGAGAAGTTTATTGGATTGGCACAACAGTAAGTAACTTACCCACCTTTGATGGTTTGAATCCTTTAAAAACCCTCTTGTCATAATTTGAGGAGAATGTACCAATACAACAGATATTATTAGCCATGGATGAGGCCCTGAAAGGCACACCAGCGAGATGGTGGGGGATGCACAAAAGTAATATCACAGACTAGACATAATGTCGTACTTTGACGACATAGCTATTCTCAGTATAGGTAGAAGGCTGTGAAGTTCGCTACACATGTCGAAGCTGCCCAAAGGACCATGTGAGAAGCTTCAAAGAGGCCTAGAGTGACATCCCGCAAGAACAGTGGGTACACAAATTCATCAACACGCTGGACACGATACCTATCAACTGGTACCTTCAAGCAGAGTTGTGCCTCGTCACTAAAGATTGGAAAGGTATGACTAAGAATTTTACAAGTACATTCCTATCTGAAAGTCAATTTTCTTTAGTAGACCAAGCATTACTTATTGTGATACGAAAAGTATTCGAGGAGGTATCCATCCTTCCCTTAGAACAGGAAGATGATGAATGGACTGCGCCTCTCCAGAAACTGCAAGGCTATTACAACATTAATGCAGATGAAGATGATGATCTGAGGAAAGTAAACATCATAGAAACAGAAGGCCAGAGAGATGTGGAAGGACCAAGAATTTATCTTCCATTCATTGGACAATCGATTAACATTAATAAAGTCAATATTGGAATAGAGGAGACACCGAAGCTTGCCAATGTCAGAGATTATTGGGATGCTGCTACCATTGACAATATTACAAAGCTGTTGCATGAGTATGAAGACTTTTTTTCGACCAAGTTCACTAATATGAAGGGCATTAAAGGACCTATGGGAGAGATGAGGATTCCCTTAAATCCATATGCTATACCATTCAAACAGAGACCTTACAGATTGAACCCTAAATATAAGTAAAAAGTGAAGATTGAGCTTGACAGAATGTTGGAAGCATTGATTATAGAACCTATGGAAGAATCAGAGTGGATTATCCCTATGGTGGTGCAAGACAAGAAGATAGGCAAGATCAGGATCTACGTAGATCTCAGGAAGCTGAACGATTCCTACTTACATGACCCCTTCCCTACACCATTCACTGACGAAGTGTTAGATAACGTGGGAGGCCAAGAGATATATTCTTTTACAAATGGATTTTCAGGATACCATCAGATCCAGATTGCCAAGGAATATCACCACAAGACTACATTTGCAACAGAATGGGGATCCTATCAGTATATAGTGATGCCATTTGAATTGAAGAATTCTCGACCCATGTTTTCCAGGGTGGTGGTTGAAGCATTCAAGGAGTTTTTGCACAAATGTTTAGAAGCATATTTTGATGATTGGACTGTCTTTAGTTTATTGAAGAATCACATTGAATGTCTAAGTCTAATGTTGGATAAATGCAGGCAGTGTCAAATTGCTTTGAATCTAAAGAAGTGCATTTTATTCTCACCATTTGGATTTTTATTAGGACATATTGTATGTAAGCAAGGATTACTGGTAGATCCATCCAAGATCACCATTATAGTTGATCTACCCCCTTCTACAACAGTTAAAGAGCTATGAACTGCGTTGGGACACACAGGCTACTACAGGAAGTTCATTAAAGGATATGCTCAGATTACAGTGCCCATGGAGAAGCTGCTGAAGAAGGATTGTTAGTTTAGTTGGACTGAAGAATGTGAGCAGATCTTCGACACACTAAAACAGAAAATGGTTACTGCACCCATTTTAGTGTTTCCAAATTGGAGCAAGGAGTTTCATGTGCATGTCGATGCGTCTTCTATTGCTTTAGGAGCTGTGTTAACACAACCAGGAGAAGGAGATATTGACCACCCGTTATCCTTTTCTAGTCGGAAGCTATCAACTACTGATATTAACTACACCACCACTGAGCGAGAGGGGTTAGGTATGGTGTACACATTGTAGAAATTTTGCCACTATTTGTTGGGAGGACACTTTAAAATGTTTATTGATCACTCCATGCTGAAGTACTTGGTCAATAAGCCAGTGTTGGGGGGGAGAATATGCAGATGGCTTCTATTGTTTCAAGAATATGACTTTGAGATCATAGTAAATACATGAAGAATGAACAAGGGTCTTGACCACTTGTCGAGGTTGGAAGATGGCAAAGAACCCACTAGTTTGGAGGATACACCACCAAATGCATAATTTATATTTATTAGAAAACTCGATGACCACTTCATAGACATAGTCCAGTTCTTGTCAACAAGAATGGCACCTAGTGAGTATACAATTCCACAGAAAAACAACTAGTAGTGCGCACTATAGATTTTTCACTTATAGATGGACATCTATACAAGATGGGACCTAACAAGATATTAAGAAGATGTGTTATGGAGGCAGAAATACCACTGATCCTTGCAGAAGCTCATGAAGGCATCGCAAGAGGACATTATGCAGGTAAAGACACTACACATAAGGTTCTTAGAGATGGCCTTTGGTGGCCTACCTTACATAGAGATGCTATAGATTATGCCAGAGCCTGCGATGTATGCCAAAGGGTTGGGAAACCATCCATAAGAGATGAAATGCCATTAGCACCGCAACTGACCCTACAAGAATTTGAGAAATGGGCCATTGACTTCATGGGACCTATAAACCCACCAGGAAAGTGCACCGGAGCACGATACATCATCACTATGACAAAGTACTTGACTAGATGGGTTGAAGCAAGAGTAGTCAAGGACTGTAGTGCAGCTACAACTGCGCGCTTCATATTTGATGACATCATAACCAGGTTTGGATGCCCAAATATCCTCATGCGTGATCAATGAACACATTTCATAAATAAAACTGTTGAAGCCTTGACAAAGAATTTACAGTCCACCATCAGAAGAGCACATTGTACCATCCACAAGAAAATGGGACAATTGAAGAATTCAACAAGATTTTGGAAACAACACTAACCAAGATATGCTACATAAACAGGGATGATTTGGATTCAAGAGTACTAGCATTATTATGGGCCTATAGAACCACGTGCAAGAATCTGACAATGCAGACCCCTTTTAAGTTGGTCTATGGTCTTGAAGCTATTGTTCCAATGGAATATTTTGTACCAAGCCTGAGAATTGTTGCCTTTACGGGTATGGATGATATTGGAGCTGTTCAAGAGATACTTGCGCAGTTGGTTGAACTTGAGGAAGATATATTCATTGCAGGAATCCATCAACAAGTACAGAAGGAAAGAGAGAAGGCCTATCATGACAGGCACATCAATAAGAAGGCATTTAGACAAGGAGACCTAGTGTTGGTTTATGACAGCAAGTTCATCAATCATCCTGGGAAATTCAGAACACATTGGTTGGGTCCATACGAGATCACCTATGTTACAAAAGGAGGAGATGCACAACTGAAGACGTTGAATGGAGAATGGAAGGAAGGAATAGTGAATGGGAGCTGACTGAAATTGTACTATGACAACCGGTTGCCTTGCAACTCTCAGTAAAATCAAACAGATCAAGGGTCTAGGTACCAGGTGTAGTTGAAATTGGGTACCAGACACAAAAACGATAGTCTTCACAAGGAGGAAGAGGAGGCATAAAGCAGAAAGAAAAGGTTGCACTGCGCAGTCTGAAGTTAAAGTACAACAAAATATTCAAATTGAAGTGCCTTGGGACAAGTCACAGGTGAGTATTGGGGGCCTGTTGGCCCTTGGTTATGGAAGGAAGCGAAGAACAAGGAAGAAAAGGGAAAAAGTGAACTTCATGGAAGAAACAATGATTGATATTGGGTCAAAGTGAGAAAAAGAGCAGAAAAGATGGAGTGAAGCCCGAGAAAGAAATCTGTTGGACGAGGAGATCGAGGATGACAGATAAGCGAGGAATAAGGATCGTGGATGACTCAGAAAGAGTAAAAATACACCATTAGATGCTTTGGATCACCGTGCGAGAAGGAAGGAAAGATAGGCTGGAAAATCCCTAAAAACACGGGTCAAGGTGACATAGGGTTTTAGACACCTAGGGTTTTGGTATCTAGGGTTTTGGACACTTAGGTTTCGGCCTAAGGATGTCGGTGAATGACTGTAATGTATAAATAGAGGTCTAAAGGGCCTAGGTTGGGTTGGTACTTTGGGTTGATGTGTTGTTCTTGTTACTGTTGATATTGAGTTGGTCGAAAGAAGAGTATTATGAGAGAGAGAAGTGATGAGTACAAGATCCTTCTAGTATTTTAAGATCTTCAGTTGGGTGCAAAGATCAACCCTACAGCTGGGTGCACAGGAAGGGGAGAGAATCATAGAATAAGAAAAGAGATTTGCTAGCTAAGAGCACAGACAAGAACTATATGCTTTACATTAACATAATATAGCACAATTCTATGGACGTAGCCCTAGAGAGAGGGTGAACCACATATATTTTGTGTTGTGTATGATTGGTATTTTGTATTTGTCCTTCATATACTATTATTGCATTGTTAAGGTAGATCTGATTGATGCATGGAGTAGATCGAGATGATAAGTGATATATGAATGCTATGTTGTTCCTGTGTTATATCCACTTGATATTCCCTTGGTTGTAGACATCTCTATCCTACAACACCCTCATAGCTGCTTCGGGTGATACTGCATCTACTTCGCAGGTGTTGCTGAAAGGGCCAGTAGTTAGGGCTTCTTGGTGTGCTCTTGGAGCTGAAACCTGGGTCTGCCCCTGTGCCAACATGTGTGAATGGATTTCTTGCTATCAAAAACAAGGGAAACCCCCCATTCAGTGACCAATGTGGAGATGTCAACTGTTGGGTTCAAGGTTACCTACCCATAAGGAAAGTAGGACTAGGGTGCATGGTAGGACAACAAATTCATGTAACTATGAGATACACTGAGGGTATGACCAACATCCAAAGTCAAGAGTTCTGAGAAATGGATGAGATAGGCTTATATACATCCTTTGAACAAGAGCATGAGACATATGGAGGACTCTAGCATCATAGACTCAATGATGAAAAGTTGTGATGAAAGAGGCACCAATCAAACTCTCCATAGGGATTGGAAGAGTATCTAGTCAGAGGATTAAATTCTTAAGTAACGAGCTCATCTTCCTAAGGTCATGCTAAACTCAAAATTTGGATGACAAGTGGGTTCAAAATTTTGTGCTATGTTCAAGACAACACGACTGCTTCCAACATGAGATAATATTCTTTTCCCACTTGTTGTTTTTTGTTTTTTCATAGACAAATGAATACTATGATACAAAGGAGGAAACACGTGTCACAATTAAGATACTAGTTCCAGTAGTGGAACATACCTATGGTAAATGAAAAGAGGTGCATGCAGCATATGGACACTCGAGGGAATGTTTCCTCGTAGGGTACAAGGTGTCAAGATGGAAAGGATATAAACAAGGCTCTGCTTGGTTGATGATGAAAAATACTGAGATAATAGGATTATAATGAGAAAGAGAGAACCATAAATAGCCTCAATATTGCAAGAAAGAGGATGAGATTTAATTACAAATTAACTTCAAAGAATGTCCTTTTTTCGTAAATTTAGTCCCCTATGCCCGAAAAAATATAAAACAATAGCCTGAAGAACTCTTCTAGCCACTAGTGACTAGAGTATTCATTTTTTGAAATTAGTCTACCTGGTCTAAAAAAGGGTTAAACTTACACAAAATACATGTCCTTTCAAATCCAATTAACTATTGTGAAAGAGACAAGTTCACTCGACAATCTTTTTTTCTTTTAAAGAGAGTCAGAAAAGAGCTTAAACAAGACTCCAAGGATGTTGTTCTAAGCATCATATACTAGGGGAGGCCAGGGATCCCATGCAAGACTTCTATCAAAAGTCAACAATTCACAGATAGCTGACACAAGTTTGGGAAAAACCCATTTTCTAGAAGGGTGTAGAAGAAGGAAGTCCAGGCTCTACCAAATCATTCCAATCAAAGGAAACCTCCCTAGGAATTGGAGGGATCATACTCGAAGAGAGTGGAATTCTCCCTTGTTCAAAAGGTACATAATACAAAATGCTAAGGACATGGTCGAAAGACGCATCACCCCCCCAAAAAAGAGTGGGAATGGCCGCAGATTGCATCGGCAATGTCACTTCCTTAAACTTGTCACTCTCCAAGAGAAGAGTGGTATCGACTAAAGATTGCATCAACACAACCACTTCTTCAAGCGTTGATTGGATATGATGCAAGACAACAAGGTCAAGAGATGCATCACCCCCAAAAATAGGAGTGGTTCCAGTCGAAGATTGCATCGACACGACCATTGGTTGAACATGATGTGAGACAACAAGGTAAAGAGACGCATCACCCTATAAAAAGAGAGGGGTGTTAGCCGAAGATTGTATCGATGCAACCGTTGTGTCAACCAAAGAGGTAATATAATTTTTGGAAACCAAGGAAGACTCAAAAACATGCTTCTTGTACCACGACAGTAGAAGGGCATACATGAGTAAGGTGATCTCCTTTGTAAAGCCTACAAATGAACTTGGGATTATGTCTTATATGCCGAGGCTTCTCAATCATATGAATTCCCC
>JASDQU011176609.1:10499-20953 GCA_032191745.1 Picea mariana
ATACATACCATGAGCGTCGGCTCATAATTTTTCTGGATGTCCCCACTAGGTCTTGATTATATCATGACCATTTCTATCATATTGAGTGCATTCTCTTCTCTGAAAATCTATAAGAAATGTTGCATTGTAAGTATATTTAGGTGTAGGGGAAAGCTTGTACATTAATTGTATATTATCTGGTCGGAAAGAGCCGACGATGGTCTAGTGGTGGCTGATGATGCTCCTAGTTTGGATGTTGACATGTTCTAAAGCCCAATTTATCATATCATTGTACAGTATAATTCTAGGTCGTGCAACAATCTTATGTAGTTCTGACTGCACTACTGACCTAAGCTTAGCTGCAAAGGACTCATTGTCTTCCTCGGCAAATTCGTCTGGACAGTTAATAATCTCATGCTCTAAGATATCAAAAACCTACTTCCAAGTTTTAATGGTGTCCATAAATCGTGGAGTTGTGTTTGATATAACATCTGCATTTGGATTTGAATCATCACCCGATGCATCAATATTCTTTGCAACTTTTCGTGGTGCCATAATCCTCAAGAAAACAGAATTAGCCTACATGTAACAAGAGAAGTCTGTAATCTCTACACTGAATAAAAAACTGCTAATTGCAAATGGTAAATTTATTTTGAAATTCCAAGTGCTTTATTCAAAACGTCTATCAATCTTCATATAGATCTACTGACGAATAATTTATTAAAAACTTAATGGAATTTATTACCTGGTGATTCACAATATCTATTTGAAATCATTAACCTTAATCAATCATAAATGTCATTAATTCTTCGACGGTTTGGCTTTCAGAAGTATTGGTTATGACAAGTCATAAGTTTCCCGAAGGCCCAATTTGCGGAGAAGTTAATCTCTAAGTAATCACTTTTATGCTTTAATTAATCATGTTTTAAAACATTGTATTAACTTTAAGTATTTCAAAAGTTCAGAATTCATAAGTTTTGAATATAGCACAAGTTCTAAACCCCAAAACTGCGAAGTGATTAATTAACACTTAATCATGACTAATTAAGGTCGTTAACTGCTTTATTAGCTCTTTGAATCCCTTTTTTTACTTTTTGTAATATCTAATGCTTTGGCCCTTTGATACTTTGGGGATTTTGAAATAAAAAACTCCTGAAGAGGAATCTCTCGGAGTGACGTGGCAGAGATGACATCATTCTTGATGACATGTCAATAAAAAAGAGGTGCCACGTGTCACTTGAAAACGTGAGAATCATCCGACGTAAATGTAAAAAATAAGTGCCACGTGTCAACCCAAGAAAATATTTTTAAAGGACACATGTCCTATGACTCGTTTATAAGTTCTTTAGGAATTATCATGAGTGACTATCTTCAGGACTTCAGATTTTTAGGGTTTTTTTTGTTTAGATTTGTTGGAATACCCGAAGCGCGAAGCTCTAGAGCGACCGTTAAAGATTTTCTTTTAAAACTGAGGAAACTTCTAAACTTTGAAGATCATTAGGACTGTTCGATCAAATTAGAGTAACTCATCGACGATGGATATTGTAAGCGCCTTATTGAAAAATAATAGCCAATGGATTTATTTTAAAATTCAAAAGCAATTCTCTAAGTTTTTTGCTTTTTGGGTAAAATTTGTATTTCTAAGAGACAAAATCTAAAGTTCAAAAGCTAAAAATTATACGTGTTCTAAAATAGGCTCCATCTGGGGATTTTGGCTCCCTATGAGGTGCAAAAGAACAGTGGACCAAGTGCCTTTATTGGGTAAATGGAGTCATTATTTCCTTTTGAAAAACACTTTCTAGATTTATTTAAGAATTAATCATACATAGAAAAATGAAACTATCCAAGTCCAAAAATGTTCAAAACATATTTAATGATTGATCTCAAGTTAGGCTATTAAAAATTCATTTTTATTAAATTTGATTTCATAATTGTTTAAGATAATCTAAGTAATTTTAACTAAAATATCATCTTCGATCGACTTTGTTCGCTTCAAGGTTAAGAAGATGTAACATATTTATTTAGGGAATCCCTAGTTGTTTAGGATGTAACAAATCATAGGAAAGAGAACTGCATAACAGAGTATGATATATAGATATGTATGACAGCGTTACATATATCATAGATATTGCTTCACTGCCAGTGAGCCTGTTCAGTACCTCGGTGAATTTATCTACTTCTCCCATTGAATTTACTTTCACCACTTCTACTAACGAAATTGCATTTCACCGAGATGAGGGAAATTGATATATGCATTTCCTTTCATCATCTCTTTTGGACAAGATGGGGGAAATCAAATCATGAATTTCCTTTCACCATCTCTTTTAGACAATATGGGGGAAATCAAATTATGAATTTCCTTTCACCATCTGTCTTATATTTTAATATTTTGAAGTAGGGGAAATCAATTTGTATGTACATACAAGGGATGATATCTGTTCAAAATATTTAAACTGAAAAGAAGGTCTGTCAAAAGTTTTAAGAATACTCCGAAACCAACTTTCTTCCAATTTTTTAATACACCTTCACCTATAGGAGAAATTCTTTGGGAATTTTATTTTTTAAGGGGTCAACCTTGAGCGAATTAGTCAGTTTTAAAGTCTGATAGCAGAGCTAAATTACCAGGATTATCCTAGACATACTTTTTCAATTAAAATCAAAGGAACATAAAGATTTTCACCTAATCTTGTTTTGAAAATATGTTTTTAAGTTTTTAGAGTCAAGGTAAGTTTCTTTATTTCCATGAATACTAAAAGGGGGAGAAAGGAAAAAGAAAATATGTAATGAATAAAAAATTGGGGATAGGTGAAAAATAACAAAATCAAAGATTCAGAGGATCTGAAACAAAATATCCTAATCCCACATGAGTTTGTCTTTAGTTCAGACTTGTTTTGAGTTTATTTATTATTATTTTTATTTTCATTTCAGAGATGTCTTTAGAATTTATCAACATGACACTTTAAGTTGTAATTTTATACCTCTCCGATTTTTAGGCCAGGTGATAATATTATCATGAGAAAAACTTTCTTCACATTCTTTTCCAAAAGAATTTTTTAAATTTGAACTATAAGAAGAGTAGGAACTCATACATTATTTTCCTTTTGAATTTTTCAGCAAGGCAGATTAATAATTTATCCCCTATTTTTAGAGAAATCAAATGCTTGAAAAACAAGTGTCGAGTTTTTCTTCAGCCTCATCTCCTATTCAATAAGATCTGTTCTGCAAGAGGAATAAAATGCAAAATATCATAAAATCTTGTAAAATAGAGATGATACGTGATACAAATGTTTTTATTTTCCATTTCAATGATGTCAAGCAATCATAAATTTATTGAAAATATTTACAACAAATGATCAAATGACTCGGATAATTTACAAAAAGAAAAGAAAAAATTGAAAATTAAAATGCCAATGTCAATCCAATCCGATATATACAATCGAAATCTAAAATGTAACTACTGCATGAAATGTTTTAAATAACACCCATTGATAGGAGAATCAAGAATTTCTCCATTAATATTTTCTAGTGAGAATGAGTTTTTTCCCTCAACAACTGCAATTTTGAGTGGTCCAAACGAAAGATGATCAAATTTTCCATGTTTCCCTGCATCTTCCTTTCTAGCTTCCCATTTTAAAAGTAAACCGCCAAGAAGAAATTCCATGTCTTTGTATTTTTGATCAAAAAGGGATTTCATATTATCCTGGTACTTTTGAATCTTATCATCCACTTCTACTCTATTCTGTTGGACTTCAATGATTTGATTTATTCTTCTCGTAACATCATTTGGCTCTTCATTTACATTCTTCCAGATTTTCATTACAGGAAGAGAAATATTAATAGGATGAATAAAATTGGTACCATAAACTAATTGGAAAGGAGACATACCTATAGATTTCTCGGTGCCAATTCGATTTTCCCATAAGGCGTATTTTAAGTGTATATGCCAATCTTTTTTGTTTTCTGTCAAAATTTTCTTGATTGTAGTCATCAAAATCTTGTTAGATGATTTGGCCAACCCATTTACCTAAGGATAATAAGTTGTAGAATGACCTAAAATAATATTGTATTTCTGACAGAAATTGATCATTGCCATAGATTTAAAAACCTAAGCATTGTCTGTAATTATTTTCCTAGGACAACCAAATCTTGTTAAGATGTTTTCTTCCAAAAAGTTTATCATTACTGAATCTGTAGCATTTTGAGTTGGAATGGATTCAACCCATTTCGTAAAATAATCAATAGTGATTAGAATCCATCTATGTTGAGCACTCGATTGTGGATGAATTTCTCCAATGAAGTCCAAGCCCCATTGTTGGAAAGGAGCTTTAGCTTTTACTAGGATTAGAGGTAAGGCATGAATATTTTTCTTACAGAAAACAGTTGGCATGAATTGCAAGCTATGACCCTTGCATTTACATCAGTAAATAATTTTGGCCAATAATATCCCACCCTTAAAATTATGTAAGTTATTTCTCTCTAGGCATGATGTCCCCTGCATACTCCTTCATGAAATTTGTCAATGAGACCTTCTGTTTCGGATTCTATCAGGAAACATAATAAGAAACCCAGAGGGTCTTTCTAGTATAGCTTTCCATCAATAATGCAATAATTAATTGCATGTAACTTTAAATTTCTTNTGACACTTGGACATTGAAGAGTAAGGAGATATGTAACAATATCATTGTACCAAGATGAGGAGGAAATTTTTTCTTCAATGTGAATAATGGGTGATTGATCATCAATCTCCTCCATATCTAGAAGAGAATAATATGATTCAAAGTTATTTATTCTGAGTGATCTGAAATTTGATTTGGCTAACAGCCTTACCGAAACTTGGCCTTTAACTAGTTTGGTTGGTTTCACTTCTAAATCAAACTCTTGAATTTTAGCCAACCATCTACCTCTTCTCCCATCATTGTTTGGTTGAACCAAGATATATTTGATTGCGTTCGTTGGTATATAAACAATTATTTTGGAGTGAAATACATATGTTCGAAAGGCCTTGAGAGACTTCACCATTGCATAACCTTGTTTTACAAGAATGTCATATCTTAGCTCTGCATCTCTGAGGCTTTTGCAAAAAAAATCTATTGGTTGTTCGAATCCTTCTTTGTTCTTTTGAAGGAGTACTACTACAACAGTATGTTCAGAAGAAAAGGAGAAGATTAAAAATTATTTTTTATAGTCAAGACTTACCAATACTGGTGCTTCTCCTATGGCTTTCTTAACATGCTCGAAAGATGTTTGGCTTCTGCAGTCCATTTTACTTCGCTGGCCATTTTTAGCATATATGTAATCAATTTGATTATTTCAGCAAAGCTAGGAATAAATATCCTCAAAAAAATGATCTTACCTAAAATCTATTGAATCTCCTTTCTATTTCTAGGAATATTAATCAAGTCAATAGCCTCAACTTGTTTAGGATCAAATTTAATTCCATCTTTTGAAACTATATGACCTAAAAGTTTGCTTTCTTGCATGGAAAAGTGTGATTTTGGGGGATTAAAAAACAAACCAAATTTTCTGCACTTGTCAAAAGTTTGTCTGAGGTGCACCAAATGTTCTGCATCAGAATTGGAGAAAATTGTCAGATCATCTATAAAAATAACAACAAACTTATCTCTCTCACTGAAGAATGTGATATCTATTTCTCTCGAGAAAGTTGCTCATGCATTCATTAAACCAAAAGGAATTTTATCATACATAAAATTTCCCCATGGAGTAGTAAATGCAATATTCTCTCTATCATCTTCATGAACAACAATCTGATTATATCCTGAGAAACCATCAATCATAGAAATTGTGTTAGCCCCTACTACCTTCTCTAAGACATGGTCCATTTTTGGGAGCAGGTAGTTATCTTTAAGAGAAGACCAATTTAAGTTCCTAAAATCAACGCAGAGTTTTATTTCACCACTCTTCTTCCTAATGGGGATCAAATTGGCCACCCATTTAGAGTATCTGAGGGGAACAATTATTTTTGCATCAAGGAGATTTTTAACTTCATTTTCTATTACTAACAAAAGAATTGGGTTTATCTGTCTAAGATTTTTCTTGAAAGGCTTGACACCATGATTTAAGGGAATCTTGTGTTCAATAACATAGGTATCGTAAGTCTTTAAATCATCATAATACCATGCAAAAACATCTTTACACTGTTTAAGTAAATTTACTCTTTATTTTTTCCGGAAGATATTTTGATATTTTGACCATTTTGGGATTTCCATTAGTTCCTACATTACAATATTCAACTTCTTGGGGTTGTGGTCGCAAAGTAGACTTTAAAGGTATATCATCCTGGTCAAACAATCTTTATATAGGGATCATACCTCTGGGAATTTGATTATTTTTAAGTAAGAGCATGCAGTGATTTGCAATTTTATCTTGGAAATTTTCCAGATTTTCTCCTTTCTACATAATCCAAGCAGGATCATTATGATTTTCTTGATCTATCCGGGTCTCAGAAAAATCATCTACCATTTCCATGAACTGCTTGATTTTTTCATCATCTTCAAACACTTGCCAGTGTTTAACATTGTTTGGAATCAAAGGTCTATGCCCCATATCAATATGATACTTCAGCTTCAAAACAGTAGGTGGTACGAAAGTCACAGCAGCTTTGGCTAAAGAATCATCTTGTTGATTTTGCATTATGGGAATAGAGTGAATATTAAAAGACAAGAATAAATTCTCTATTATATCCCAGGCACAATTTATATATGATATCAATCTCATATCCTTAGCTTGATATTGTTGTTTTAGTTGTTTTACAATGAGCTCAACATCACCGTAAACTATCAAATGTTCAATTTTTATTTTTCTTGCAACTTCTAATCCTAAAAATAAAGCTTCATATTCACAAACATTGTTGGGATAATCGACCTCCCATTGTAATCTATAAGAGAAAGTAATAACATACTCATCACCCGGTGCCACAAATAGAACTCCAACTCCTGATCCTTCGCAGGATGAAGCACCATCAAAGAACATTTTCCACATCACTTCTCTAACATTTATATTTTTCTTTGAGAATTCTATTTTTTTTATTTTCTTCTTATATACATTCTTCAAAATCATCATGTATAGATAATATACAATTTCCTAAATCTTGATCAACAACATAGACTGGGTAGTTATTGGGGTTTTGAGGGTCGCTTACAGTATATGCCAGTCTAGTTTCTCTGTACAGTCGAGTAAATTGTCCACCAAAAATTGGAATTGTAGCATAGCTCATGTCTAGCTGAACCGATCCTCCAATATTGGTTCCCCAAGATCTATATAGAATCATGCCATACTTGTCAAGAATGTCAAAAAAAACCACATCCATAAGAATACTTTTCACAGGAACTTGAGCAAGATTTACAGCGAAATCTTTAATCATACCCAGACACTTAACCTTTCTAGAATCAAATGAGTATAAATCTTGATAAGGTATGGTAATTTCAAGGACCAATTTTTCCATGATAATCTTAGGCATTAAATTATGCAAATATCCTTAGTCTAACATGCAATTGTGAAGTAGATAATCGTGCACAATCAATGTAATATAGAAAGGAGCAACATAATCCTTACTATTTTCAATGTGTGGTCCAAACATGATTGCAGGTTTATCATCCTGCAAATTAATAACATTGGCTTGACATTCGGTATTAGAAAAATTTATTTCTTTAGCGATTTGTTTTGTATAGATCGGGTTCCTAGCAAGTTCAACCAGAGGCATTGAAATTTTAATTTCATTAAGTTCATTCTCTAAATTGAAAGTCCCAATTGTTTTTTCAATTTCCATGGTCTAAACTTCAACTTCCGTATTTTCTTTGTTCTTAGTATGTACTACTTTCGTTTCAACTTGATTTGCTCGAGCAACTTGCATTTCATTTGATGGTTTTGCGACTGCTGCCTCGTTTTCTTTATTTTTTGATAAAATATTTTTTGGTGGACTATTTGTAGAAGTTTTTTCCCTTGGTCTCAAATCATATTTATGTTGAAGCTCAACCATTATTGAATCAACAAGACCTTTGTATGTAGAGTCTCCCAAATTGTTGATATATTCATCATTATTAAATAGAGATTCGAGCTCCAAGGATTTCTCATAATCCCGCTTGGTTAGGTGAGGCTCAAGATCATCATCGTCGAGGTTGTTTAGATCTTCCTCTAATTCCTCATAATCTTGCACCTCATCTCTATGTATGAAATTCTCAGTTTTAAACAGAGCTTGAATATTTTGATCCTCTTTTTTTATTTTCCTTTGTTGTATCTGAGGATTATGATTTCTCCTTAATTGATTTCTAACGTATGGGTAAGGTTTTGTGTTTTCTATTTCCATCCTGGAAATTTTGTTCGATAAATCTTTAATAATTTTCACCATCTCATCCATTTTTTCCTCTGCAGGTTTTCCAGATCCAGAGGGCCCTACATGTTCTTTAAAACGCCCAGGTTCTCTTGTTCCCATCTCAAATTTATTTTTCAACTTCCCTGGTGCCATCATATTTGATTCAATCTCTATAGAATCATCTTGCATCCCTACTAAAGTAGTGGATATTATTTCTCTCAAAAATAGAGTGAAATCATAATCAAAAGCTCTTGTTGGTTGGGAAGGTTTAACTTTAGCCGAGATTTTGTGATAAAGCTTATTAAATCTTTGAATGAACTCTAGGACTGATTCATATGTTTTCTTTCTCAAGGATCTGAATTTAGTTAAGTAATAAAGATGGTCTTTTTTCTCACCCCATTGCCTTATCAAGGAAGTTTCCAGATCATTATATGTTGGTATAGAACCTACTAGAAGTCCTCTGAACCAAGTTCTTGCATGTCCTTCAATTTTTTTTACTAACAGTATCATATAAATGTCCTCGTGCTCAATACCAAGAATATCAACAAATTGATCGAAAAAGGATATATGATATGTTGTTGTTACGTCCCCCTCTCCCATGAATTTAGGGAGGCTCTTCATGTAATTTTTCAGGTAAATCATGCAAGAAAACAAGAATGACTAAGGGAGCATATGTAGCAGTGACCTTAGCAAAGATTCTAGGGTGTTTATCTTGTCCACCAGCCCCTGCAACTTCGACACCTCCAACACCAACACCTCCAGCACCGACCATTGAAATTCTAGGAGATGGAATTCGAGGGTTGAATAGGAGATTATCAGAAACTTCAAAAGACTGATCTATTGATAATTTGACTGCTTCGGGATGGTGTGAATGAATTTAGGGAAAATGATCGTGAGGATATGGAAGATCTAAATGACGGGGAAAAGGAAAACTTGAGCTCGGTTTATCATATTTACCATATGTATAGATAGAAGAAGTAGTAGGTGATGAAACTGACTATAAAAAATAACCTATAGGGTTTTTGGAAACATAAACTTTTACTTTGGGAAGAGAAAGAATCATATGTCTAATGATAGTAGGGATTAAAATGGATTCTTTATTTTCACTGGTAAAATTATCTATCAGTGAAATAGAGATGGTCTGGTCAATCTCAGATTTTATTTCAGGAATAATTACTTCTAGAGTTTCTGGTTTAACTTCAGACTTACTGGTTGATGTTTCTATAGAATGAACTTGTTTAGATTTTTATTTAAGAATTATTTCTTTAGTGGGAATCTTGACATTAACTTGTGTAATTATAGGTTGATGGACCTTACCTGTTGATGCATAATTTTGTCTAAGATATCCCTTTGGTTTCAACAAATTTTCGGGATTTGAAACTGGCGTAGTCTTTTTTTCGTTTGGGTTTTTCCTGGTATTCTTACGACCAAATGCCAATTTTATCTATAATGGATTCGTCAGGTGAAATATAAAGTAAGCCTTATCCATGTATTCAATATTTGTTCACCATCAAAGAACAAAATTTAACTTTGTCATTCTCCCATGGAAAAAAATGATTGCCAAAATGATGTTGTTCTTGAGATTGATTCTAAGGCTCAAAGAATAATGTCAGACATCAAAGATTTTAAATGAAGTATTTTTATGAGTTCTTTTTTCTACCTTCAGTTTTCTGAGAAATAATCCTTAAATGAAATTATTGATAAGACAATACAGAGGTTGTATATCGTTATTTGAGTTGCAATTATAATGTCAAATGTTGTAGAAATGATTTATGAAACTGTTAAAACAAAGTCAAGTATCAATTGCAGATAAGTGTCACCTTGTTTACAGTAGAAGAAAAGTAGAAGATGCACCCTTGAAAGGAGATACAAATGTAGTAATTCACACAGGTCATGGGTCTTGTTTTACTCACAATAATAACAAAGGAAAATTTGTTACTGAATGAACTCCCAATACATTATGATCACAGTATATGTAGTGCTAAATTGTAATCATTCACTCTTCAAGAACTACAGAAAGAAATTCAAAGAGATGGAAACACAGAGGAAACACATAACTCAAATTGAACAAAACTTAGAATCTTTGTCTACACTTGTATTAATATTCAAAAAAAAATCTCTTTTACATTAGGCAAGAAGTAGCCTC
>JASDQU011176610.1:9956-21139 GCA_032191745.1 Picea mariana
CAACAATCGTTGAAGTCAAGCAGCTAGTGATCTCACAAAAATCTAGGACAAGAAGTAGGAGTCCATCTTGGCGTACCATGCTCTCGACCCCTGCTTGAGGCCATAGAGAGACTTCTTGAGCCTGCAAACCAAAGATGAATCCTGTATGAAGCTAGGTGGCTGCTCCATGTAAATCTCCTCTGAGAGGTCTCTGTGAAGAAATGCGTTCTTCACATCCATCTGATGGACTTCCCATCCTCTGGCTGCCGCAATAGCAAGGGCCAAATGAATAGAATCCATCTTTGTTACTGGAGTGAATGTCTCATCGTAGTCTATGCCATGGATTTGCTAAAAACCTTTGGCAGCTAGTCTTGCCTTATATCTGCTAACCTGTCCATCTGCTGTGCTCTTGGTCATGTAGACCCATTTGCATCTGACAAGCTTCCCTTCTGAAGGAAGCAGAACCAGATCCCAAGTCTGGTTCTAGAGGAGGGAGTTGTACTCCTCCTGCATGGATGATTCCCAAAAGGGATTCCCTGTAGCTTCGCCATAGGTCTACATGTCTGAAGATTGAGCTACATAACAGTGCATAGGCAACATGGGTTCAGTGGCTGTGAGTACACAAGGAGGCTCCTCGAACTGAGATCGAGTCCTCCTGAGATCCGCTGGATCCTGAACAAGATCTCCTACATCCTAAAGAGTGGTCTGTGCCCACTTGGGCCTCTGCTCTGGCTCCTCATCTGCCTGTATTGACTGTGCATCTGCATGTTCTGAATCCTCCGACTCTGTATCRAAACCCAGATCTGAAGTGGAGTTTGAATGTGCAAACTCATCACCTCGAACTGGTGGAAGGACAAAAGTATCTGCATGCAACTCCTGTGGCGCATGCGAGAGACTTTGTTCAAATTGAACACTGCGCTCAATGATGAGCTGGTTCGTAGAGAGATCAAGGAGTCTGTATCCCTTYACACTGTCTAGGTATCTRTGGATCTAGTGCTTTCCTCTTTTCAGAGGGAATCCGGGCCCATGCATGTGAGTTGAAGACACGAAAGTGGATGACTTCTGGTTTGTTACCGCTCTAAGTGTCGAAAGGACTCCAGTCCTTGAAAAATTTGTGGGGAGATCTGTTCTGGATGTAGTTAGCACAGTTAAGTGCCTCAACCCAAAGCTTTTGAGGAAGTGACCTTGCATGCAACATGTAAGAGGCCATCTTTTTGAGAGATTTGTTCTTCCTCTCGGCAACCCTGTTCTGCTGCGGAGTGTATGGTATTGTATGTTGCAACTGTATCCTGGCCTCAAGACAAAGATTTTGAACATCTCTGTTGACATACTCCCCCCCATTATCTGTACAAAGGGCTTTGATCTTTCTCCCTGATTGAGTCTCAACAAGTGCTTTGAACTCTTTTAGGTGCTCAAAGACCTTTGACTTTTGTTTGAGAAAAAATACCCAAGTATAACGTGAGTAATCATCCAAAAATGTAAGCACGTACCTTGCCTTACCGATGGATGGATATGGGAATGGACCCATGAGATCACTATGAATCAGATCCAATGGAGAGGAGCCCCTGTGAGCTTTCCCTTTCTCGAACTTCTCTTGAGGATGCTTCCCAAGGGCACATCCTTCACAAACCCCTTCGGAAAAGTGGATATTAGGTAACCCGATGACCATCCCTTTCTTGCTAAGTTGCTGCATGTACCTGAAGTTTAGGTGAACAAACGTCTTGTGCCATAATCTACTGCTGTCATCAACATGCGTAAGTAGTACAAAGGAATCAGGTTCAATAAACTTAGAAAAAGTGTATAACCGAGATTGATGATTTACCTCCCCGACAACAACCTTGGAGTTGTCTTGCATGTTGAATATGGGCACAAAGTCTAGTGTGAACTCCACCTTTTTGCCTGAGCCTGAGTGTGTAATCTGATACACCGAGAACAAATTCACTGAAAATTTGGAAACATATAGGACATTCTCAAAACTTCCATGATCTAGTTCCACTCTCCCTTTTTTGGATACCTTGACTGGAGAGTCATCCCCCATGAGGATAGGAGGACCATTGCATGCAGTCAAAGAAGATAAGACATCCTGTGTGGAAGCCATATGATGGGATGCACCTGAATCCACGATCCAAGCATCGGGAGAAGAGTGAACAACTACTAATACATGAGGATTACCTTTGGGGGTTTGATCTTCTGATTTCTTCTTGGCACCCTTGGGAATATGATCCCCATGGTTGTTCTTCTGAAGGATCTACGCCATAAGATCTATCTGCTTCTTCATGCATGTGCATTCTGGATGGAATCCTCGATTGCAGTAGGTACACTTTTTCCCTTTCTTGCCTTTTCCACCTTTGGATCCCGAGGAATCATTGAAGGGTTTGGAGTACCCTTCCTTCTTAGACTTGGCATGCGCTTTTCCTTTGCCTTTTTGCTTGGATCTCTGATTTTGAGAGTTGCTGCCATCATGCACAGCAAGTGCATGCACTTTTGAGTTCTTGATTACACACATTTTGATGAGTTTATCTTGATCCTGCGTCAGGGCCTCAATGAAGGTCTCTAAAGAGGGCATAGTCGAGGATGCTCCAGCAGTGAACCTTTGAGTGTGGAATGTGGAATCAAAGACCGAGTATTCTGGACCAAGTTTTGACAAAATGGTGAGAACCATTCGCTTTTCCTCCTTTGATTTGTCGACCCCGCAAGCCTTGAGTTGTAGTAGCAAATCCTTGTACTGCGTGAAGAAATCCTGGATGTTTTCAAAGCTTTTCGGATCCAATGCAAGTAGTTCAACCTCGAGCATGTGACCTCTCATCTCATCTTGTTTGCCAAAGAGTCCTTCCATGGTGGTCTAGATCTCATTTGGAGTTTTGCAAGGTGATACATGAAACAACAACTCTGGGGACATGTGCATGTAGAGGGCTCCGTAAGCCTCATCCATTCTATTGAGGTATTTAGATTTTTCAATGGTCGTTGTGGGTTATGTTTTCATAGCCATGGTCAACCTGTACAATCCTCTACCTATGAGCAAAATCTCCATCTTTTGCTTCCATTCGAAGTAATTGTATGGTGTTAGAATTGCAAACGGTGGAAATTCCATTCTTCCTGCGTTCTTCAATCTTCAGTACCTGCAAATAAAGTGCTGGTGTGCCTTCTTCCTAGCAGCCTGTGGGCTCTGATACCGTGTAAGATGTGGTGAATACCTGCACAAAGATCTAGCTAGCAAAAGAACACACACAACTTGCAAAGGTGAGGAGAAGAGAGAAAAATTGGAGTGAAAGAATAAGAAATTGTATTAACCAAATGAAAGAATGATAAAATACACATGATATACTCTGCATGGCTCAACTAATGCGCAATAGAGGAGAAACCAATGTGCCATAGTGGTGGTCTAGAGAGATCTGGACACACAGGCAATTACTTGAGTTCACTGCTACCTAGTCCTAGTCAACTAGTCATGTAGTCCTCAGTTAACTGGACAGACTGGAGTGAAATTTGGAGGAGATCAAGCATGCACAAGGAATGAGCCTTCATGGTGATGATCCCAAGGTAAGTGCGCATTCATGGTGATCATCCCGAGGTTACTTGTGATAAAACCAAAGTTACCCTGAATGACTCCACTCCACCAGTTAACTGAAGAGAATATTCTCCTAGAATGTAGGAGAGGTTCCTAAAAAATAGGAGGCCCTCAATAATGACTAATAAACATAGGAAAATAAGGAAAAATATCCTAGATGTGTGTAATATCTCCAACAACCTTGCTGCTGCTCCAGCCCTCCTTTGCTGTCCAAAATCTGCCCTCAAAGACTGTCCAAAGTCTGCTCCAGGATTGTCCCAAAGCTGCTGTGACAGCCCTCAAAACCGTGGCCGTGACAGCCCTTCTGTACTTGCTGTACCAGCCTCTTTTCACCTGCTGTGCCAGCTGTTACAGCCTCAAGCACTGCCCAAATTACCAACAGCAATGCCCAGAAATTTCCAGCAGACCTGTAGCTGCCTTTCTTTGGCTGGCCAAGCTCCTAGAATGCTGTGGCAGCCTTCTCCTAGGCAGACCGAGCTCCCAACTGACCTGTGGCAGCCCTAGATCACTAGGCCAAGCCACCTAGAGGACCTGCGGCTCCCTTACTCCCTAGGATGAGCCTCATACAGGCTGCGGCTAGGCTCCTCTTAGCAGGCTGAGCCTCTCCTAGGCCTCGACCTGCTCTCCCTTGGCTGCCAGCAGACCTGCGGACCTCCTCCACCTTTGGAACCTGTCCAAGACAAGCAAAATTGCAGCCGAACTGAGGCTTCTTCTGCCCCTCTCTATGGCTGGACTGAGGTCACCACACTTATCACTCCAAGAAGAATGTCACAATGGCATTATGTTTCACCTCTCACCTTGATCCTTATTTATAAAAGTCTAGGGGTCAACTTTAGAAGCCCCTCCACAAAGTCAACATCAAATTAGGCACACATGTGGGTGTGAAGCCCCAACACAAACCCACAAAGCTCATCGTCAAGCCCATGAAGCCCTAGCTTCATTCAAAGGGCATTTTCATCGAAATGAAAGTGCAACAAGGTGCCAATGATGATTCTCACATGCTCGACATCAAGGCCATTTGAGAATACCTGCCCGAAGCTATAAAACATCAACATAGCCGTCCTCAAGAGATAGTGTTCATGACACCATTTTTAGGACATATTGTCCGAGATGTCTCTCATGGACACCCTTATCCAACCCATAGTTCTCTATGGTTCAGAGGTTTGGGGGCCTTGTTTACTAGAGTTTGATTGGGCCTCAGCCAAGAGAGTGCAAACCCTTCTCCTTTAACGCATCAACAGATGCAAGCAGGGAGTCCCTTAGCTCATCATCCTTGTAGAGTTTGGTGCTCGACCCTTCCGGTTTGTTATTGTATTCAGCCTTTGTCTCATTCCTACATCACATCAAAAGTTTTTCTGATTTGATGAGGGGATAAGATTGATATCCGTACTTGGTTTACTATTCTTTGGAGTCCATTGCTTTAGATAGCCGCTTGGGTCATGCTCGATGTTGGTTTGCAGGGGTCTTAGAGCTTTTGGAGTTTGTGGGTATTGTGATGGACCGACTTCCTCCATTCAGATACTCCTTGGTTGCACTTTGTAATGCCCCCCATTTTGGAACATTATAACATTACAGAGTGTTATGCCTACCAGAGTAGCCAGATAAGGGTGACAGAGCATTCAGGAGATATTGAAGGGTTTTATTGGGCCCGACTTGCATCGTTCATCATCAGGATCCATTCCGCACAACTTGGCTTTGGTTCCGTTACATTCCGACGATTTCCGTAATTTTGAGTTATTATGGGTCATATCTTTATTAAATTCACTAAGAAGGTCATAATGGGCATATTACTTGGAGAAACCTCTTAGTGTAATAGCTCATCGGAATCGGGAGGAAGAACATTATAGGATAAGATGATGAGAAGTGACTTTCTGTGGCAGGAGAAGCAATAAGGATGGACAAATCACTTTTTAGGGGTAAAATGGTTAATTAATTAATTAAGTGATTTAATCAAGGAATAATAAAATAAAGTAAAATTCACTTGGAGGGAAAAGGTCAACAATGAATTAGGGTTTCGGGAAGCTATAAAGGAAGGGTAAAGCAACCTAATTCATAATTATGTTATGATTTGATGTTGAGATATTTGTAGGGGAGGAGGTGATCAACCCCCTTGTTGTTTTGTGGATTTCTGGAGGAAACCACCACCATTGATCGGTTTCGGTGTTGAGAGACACACCCTAGCCTATCAGAGATACCATCCAGGTATTTCACCGTGCATTACAACTATCCAGTTCAGTGATTGCGCAACTCAACCAGTGAAGGCGCAAGGGTTAGAGAGGGTTTGTGTGGCCGCTTGAGACAATTCAGTATTTTGCCGATTCCTTCCGACCCATTAGAGAGCTAGCCAGGGCACACCTATTGAGCCACCTGTCGTCAGTTTCTGACAGTGGAATCTACTAGAAAGCAGAAAATAGTCATTTAGGGCACAACTCTTGAGGAAGTACATTTGGGGTTCCAAGGGGTATTCTAGAGAAGATCTGAGGAAACCCTTCCGACCCATTACAGAGGAGGCCAAGACAATCGTTTCGAGTCATACATCGTCAGATTCTATTGGTGGAATCACTAGGGTGCACTCCCACAACTCAGGAGGTGCGCAAACCCCCAGGGAGTGACATYCGGAGCTTCAGAGGTCGGATATTCAGTCCGACAGTCATCAGAATCAGCCTCGAGGCCAGGGGGCTTCTTCTRAGACAGTTTCCAGTYCATTCTGACGGGTATCGCCATTAGGGCGAGTTTTCCATATTTTGCAGTAGTTACCGTGAGCTTCCGGATTGTTTTTTGTGGATCTATCCGTGCATGCACAGACCAACCTTCATTCTTCTGATCACAGATATTTCTTGYTAGTTGATTTGTATTCCAGTGACGGTCCATGAGATCTAACTGATGATTAGTATATTTGCTTCTAGCTTATTATTGTATTTCCTACTTTTTCCTCATTATATATATCAGTGAGCTGTGTTATGCTTTCTTTCGCATGCATTATCTTTATACTGCTAAAACACTTGATGAATGAAACACACATGCGAAATGTTGAATTTTCATGAGCATTAAGTTAAGCATGTAGTTCATTTATTTTTATCATGTCTTAACCATAAACAAGAATGTTGCAGCAACCAAGATCACAAGAAGAAACACCATGCACAAGAACACAAGAAATATCCTGGGAAACCCTTCTCAACAAGGGAAGAAAACCCAGCCAAATCCTTTGCTATATTCTTCAAGAGAAAGACCTTTCACCACCAAGAATGACTTAGCACACAAGAGGGTGCTTAAGCCCTAGAAGACTAGTGCCCAAGAGAGGTGCGCACCTTTTACTCAAGTAGATGTATTTGCTGAAATTTCCAAACACACAAGGAAGATATGATTCCACAATGGGGAATCATGCCTTACTTATATTAGACTTGACCAATCAACAAAGGCGTCTATTGGCTCAACAGGGCCGACCTCTCTAAGTCACTTTATAATTTATTATTATTATTATTATAATTAATATTAACAATATTAATTATTTATTATTAATCACATTAAGGTGGGGCCGACCTGTACCTTGGGTTACAGGCAGGTCTGACTCTTGAACAACATATAGCAAAGGATCTGATACACCCACTAAGGGCACAGCCATAGGGATGTCATAGCTCTGGCTCACCGCGTTACATAGAAGAACCAGATCTACATACGTTCACCTGTGCTCATCCACAGGCACGTCCACTCTACAGATCTCCATTCCCACTGCCTCACACAGGAGAATCATCTGGAGTTTTCTCGTCAACTCTGCTACTCAGAGGAGGCTAACACATCATCTTCATTTCGATGCGCCCAACACTTTTGGGATTTCACACGTTCACCTTGTGCTCAGCCACAGGCGCATCCAACTCATCAGATCACTTTTTCTACTGGATAATCATCTGGAGTTCTTCTCACTCTCATCATGGAGGAGGTCATCTCTACGTTCCTAGCTCTGTCTCAGGCAGGAACCACGAACCCTTCTTAGGGGCTTTCTCTCAGGTTTGTAAGCTGAGAGAAAGGCTTCACATAGTTGCAATGATCCACACCTCACAGGTTTGTAAGTTGGAGAATGTCTCACATAGTTGCATTCATCAACACGAAAATCACCAAGCACGTTCACACATTAACTCAAACGCATCCAGAAACCCCTAGAGTATCAAACTTCAGTGACAAACCTGTAGTTCAACAGTAGATATCCAGATCAGCTGGATCAGGGATATTTCACACTTGGCCACCTCTTATCTACCATATAGGAGTTGAACATGATCATCCGAGATGACATTTATAGGCAATTTATACAGATCACTTGGATAAACCCTCAGGGCGGGTTACGACTGAAGATGGCCTTATACACTGAGCACTTCTTGGAGTTGAGGGATGGACTCATTGTTTGGCCTTAATACACACTACATCATTAGATGCACACTCTTTGTATTCCCCTAGGCCAGTTTAGAGTGGATTCACATAGAATTTGGGTAGAGGCAGATCACCAGATTGACAATATCTGCCCATTGTGCCATCTTAGAGATGTTAAGATAGAGGAGCACTTCATCTTCTGTTGCCCCATCTACTATGATGTCTAAGGGTGGTTCCATTGTCCATTCAAAGAGTCGCAGACTCTCTCTAGCTTCTTCAGATACCTCGACCGAAGATGCCTAGCCTTATACATGTAGGGGGCCCTAGGACTCCGCTCCCATATCATTCAACCACATCCTATACCAATTTCCACTTAGAGGATCACTTTCTTTTTGACGACGCTCCCCTCTGCTAGGGGCACCAAGAGACAAACTGATTGCATCCTAGCTTCCGATTCTATATGAGTGTGGTCTTGGAGGGCCATCCCTACTTCACACGGACCTCAACAACATTGCCAAACTAGATTTCGTAGTGGACCACCTCCTCCAACTTGTAGCACAATACACAATTCAACTCCTCCAACTCTTCCTCTAGACAACCCTCTATCTTGAGCTTTCTACAGTCGGCCTCGAAGGTTAGAAGAGATAGATCCAACGAACCATGATATGCTCGTATCGTTATTTGTATTCAAGATCCCGGGTCCATCCATATTGTACATCTTTCTTCTGGATCAACATTATGTTTTCAGAGCTTGGTTTTTAGGGTTTTGATTAGATCCATACTTTACTATTTGCATCTTGCTTTTTATAGGATCCGTCTTAGCACTACCACTTTGTATTGACATCATTGTGCCTAGTAGTCCCATTGACCTACATTAGTGGTCATTTGTTGGACATGAATAAAATTATCTTATATTATCTTATCCATGTTGATGTTTTGGTAGCTGTGTGAGGTATTAACCTCCAAGTGTAACCTTTGTACTTAGAGTAGAATATTCTAGGAGTAAGAGAACCATTAAACAGATGTATGAAAACCCTAGAAGAGAAGTCGGCCCAAGGAGAATAATAATAAAGAAATAGAAGGCCCCAGAAAGAGAAGTCGACCCCACTTGGAAAATTCACTTGGACAGGCTAGTATAAATAAGGAGGCACCTAGTTCATTTAGTCACACTCACTCACTCAGAAAACAATGCGCAAGTCTAAGGAGCAACTGTGGCAGCAGCGAGGGCGCAAGTCTAAGGAGCAGCAGTGGCAGCTAGGGCGCAAGTCTTTCTGGTATCTCCTTCTCTTGGTAAAGATACGCTCTCTTGGTATTGTGTTGCTGTTGCAGCAGTGGTGTTTCTGGTTAGGGTTTATCTGTTGGTTCTAGTGTGGTCTTGCCATAATCATTCTATCTAAGAAAAGGTTATTGTGCTCGGGGGTGGCATATGTGAATGCCTATGGTTGGGTGAAAATGATGTGATATTGTCTACGGTTAAGCGAGCATAGTAAAATCTTAACAATCCATAGTAACTAGTAACTACAAACTAACCTTCAAAAATATACTATAAACTAACTATAAACTAAACAAACCTACTTTCCAAAGTTCCAATCGCTCCATCGCTGGATTGCTCCACTGTTGTGTAATGTGATGAGGCTGGAAGATTGAAAGACTAGAGGCTTGGTGGATCATGGGCCTTGACTCTTCATTGCTGCAAACTGCCAAGCTCTCAATAGACACTCAACAATGCCCTCAACATCACCTCTCTCGAGTATACTAGCTCACGTGGGCCCCTCTTTCTCTTTCCTGCATGGTTTTGTGCTTTTTTAAGTGTATTTTTTGGTTGGGGTTCTCATGATACAATGGAATTGGTTCCTAAGGGAGGAATTCATGGGAATCAGTTTCTCCCTTAGGAACTGATTCCTATACATTTGGAAACGATTCCTAAATTGCGAGTCAATTCCCTATGCACTAGAAAATTAGAAATGGATCCAAAAAATATTTCATGAAAATTCAGAGAATCCGATCCTAATTGGTGATTTTACAAATCTAGTACGATTTAGGTGTGGGTACATGGCTTGATTTAGTGAATCCAACAACTCTGTCTTTTGTTGCTTTGTTGACTTTCGAAAGGTGTTTGACTCGGTCCTAAGGGAGGCCTTGTTCTAGAGACATAGAGACATTGGCATCTCGGAGATCCTTATCATGATTATTGTGCGCCTTTATGAGTCCATACTTGGTAGACTTTGCATAGCTCACAGAGTTTCAAAGTTCATCAGGGGTACCATTGGGGTGAAGCAGGTATGTCGTCTTTCCCCTACATTGTTTGGGATTTACATGAATGAGTTGGAGTCTTTTCTCCAAGAGAATATCCAGCTCGGGGATGGGTGTCTCCTTCACTAGGTTTTGATCTCCATCTCCTTTTTGTGAATGATGTGATCATGTTGTCCTCCACCGTGTAGGTGTTACAGGGACAACTTGATGCCTTATCTAGTTTTTACAATCTTTGTCAGTTGGCAGTCAACCTTGGCAAAACCAAGGTCATGATCTTCAGTGGGAAGAAGAATGTCCTCTTAGAGTATCATTTTTACTTTCTGGGGGTGGAGATTGAGATCACCCTTGTCTACACATACTTGGGTGTTTAGTTCGTTGGGCCTAGGTTTGGTTTGAGAAAAGTCCTCCAATCTCTGATCAATAAAGGCTATGGCTCTCTTGCTTTCGTTGTGTGTCGGTGCTTTCAAAACCACTTTCAACACATTTCGTCCAAGATGGACCTCATGGACAACAATATTAGGCCCATAGTTTTGTACAGTTTGGAGGTTTGGGGGCCAAGTTTATTGAAGTTGGATTGGACCATGATAGAGAACGTTCAAGTCCTCATGCTCCATTAAATGCAAGAGGACAATTCCTCAGATCGTTATTGAGTTAGAGTTTATGGTCCTCTTTAGGATTGAAACCATCTTTGTTTTGGTCTCTCTTTTGCACTAGGTTCGGGGCTACACTAACTCATTAGCTTGCAAAGATTGCTACCCTTATCTTGCTTACTGCCCTTTGGAGGCCACGACCACTATCGACACTTCTGGTCAGGCTTGCTGTTGGTTTGTGGAGGTCACTTGTCTACTTCAATGGGTTGGTATTTTGATGGACTACCTCCCCCTCTTTCAGTGATTCACCTGATACCCCCAATCGACTCTTACTGACCAAGAAAGAATTGAGTATGATTATCAGAGAGGACATATTTAGACAATGTATTTAGGTTACCTGGGTTGACCCATCGGGGGGGGCGGGGGGGGGG
>JASDQU011176610.1:22382-34707 GCA_032191745.1 Picea mariana
GAGATGAACAAGATAAGATGAGTGAGACAGTTGTTAAACTACAAGAGAAAGTCACTCAAAATCACCTCACATTACAACAAGAACAAGAAAAGTTAAATGCCAAGGTCAACAAAAATCACGCTGAATTAAAGGAACTAGAAAATCTTGTCAAAGCTCAAAACACCACTGTTCCACAACAAAATTCTTCAAATGTTTCAAACCCCCCGAGCCTGCCTAACCTGCCAAATCCACAAATAAATATGCCCTTGTCTAACACAAAATTCCACAAATTAATATACCTCAAGGCATAGTAGTTCCAAACCAATTCCCTCCATATACTAGCTTTGCATATCCACCTAGAGCCAAACTTGAACTGTCAAAAATTGACGGGAATGAAAAACAAAGAGTGGCTTGGTTCAACAAGGCAAAATAATATTTTGAAATCTATAGTATCTATAATGACGATGAAAAAATCAGATATGCATCCATGCAACTAGAGGGAGACGTGTATAATTGGTACATGTGGTGGGAAAAACAGGATACAGAATAAGTTGGACAAAGTTTAAAGATGAATTTTTCAAAAGATTCCAAGGTATGAAAGAAGAGGATTTTTTACAAAGCTCGTGAGATTACAACAAAAAGGAAAAGTGGGCGATTTTACTCGTGATTGAGAAACACTGGCCACAAGAGTACCCAGGTTATCAACAGAATGTCTAGTTCAATCGTATATGACTGGTCTTAAACCTCATATCCATAACGAATTAAAGTTACACGATATCACAGATATGGAAACAACTATACATAAGGGACGGGTAACAAAGAAAAAATTGGAAAGATCATTATTACAAAAATTTGATAAGACTTATTCACGAAGAAAGGAAAATGATTGTAGGTTCTGTGGAGACAAATGAATACTTGGAAACAAATTCCAAACCCAAAAATCATATAGGTATGAGGCTAAGAATGACTCTAACTYCTCCAGGAGCATCTACGAGGAGGAAGAAAAATAGAAAGAAAACAAGTGTCATAGATGCGGTGAAAAGTGGGCTCCAGGCCATAGATGTGCACCATGCCACACATCACTACAAAATTATAGATGGGAAATAAGTGCAAGTTGTCACTGATGAAGACCTGTTGAACAATATGTTGATKCTTTTTGTAGCTTCGGGAGGTATTCCCAGTAGTGGCCTGGTGTCGAGCATGTGGGAATCTTTGTTGGCACCACGTTGGACTCTTCGTTTGGTGAAAACCCCCTTGGAATGAAGCTTGGGGCTTCATGGGCTTGATGATGGGTTTTGGGGGCTTGTGTTGGGGTGTCACACCCACAAGGAGGAACAAAGAATTCTAATTTAATGTTGAGTTTAGTGGAGGGCTCCTTAGAGTAAGCTAAGGGCTTCTAAACTCACTTTGGACTACTATAAAAGAAGAGAGATTGTGACAATCTCATTGTGTCATTATGGAGTTAACATAAGTGAGTGAGCACTTGTGCTAGGAGGCTTGGTAATTTCAGCAAGGGTAATTTTGCAACTTTGGCAAATCTGGCCTAGGGTTCTTGGACATTCTGATTTTTCTATTTTCAGCCAAGGAGAGGTCACACATGTGAGAGAACAGCCACACGTGTGAGGAGGAAGGTAAAACCAGGCCGTACAACGACACATGTGAGGGTAAAACAGGTTGCACGTGTGAACTGACCGTACAGTTCACACGTGTGATAGTTTGTACAAATCTGCACGTGTGAAGGAGACAAGACATGTATGCACGTGTGATTTTCTGGGCAGTTTAGCAGGTCCGTACAGGCTGACATCAACAATAGTACAACTGACGTCAACAGGCCGTACAAGTGGTTTATATCAGATTTGTAAGTTGGAAATTTTCCCAAGTATTTTGCTGATATTTGTGGTTTTGGGAGGATTGGTTTTGTCCTCAGATTTGGTGTCTTTGTGACTGTTGGGAGGGCTGAATTTTCCCTCAGAAAATTCTGAATTTGACAGTTTACAGAACATAAATTTTGTGTCTCATGTGATTGGATAATTTCTCTCTGATTTTGTTGTTTCCACTGCTATAATTTTCTGTCATAATTTCAGTGTAAAATTATTCAGTGATAATAGTCCTAGGGTTTACTGTTTGGGTCGCTTGGAAGTAATTTTCAGATCTGAAATTAGTCGCATAAAAATTGACATGGTATCAAAGATGAGGCTTTGAAGAGAGAGAAGGGTTATATTGAGACACAAGTAACTGCAGATTGGTGGTACAACAGTTTTGTTGTTGCATATTTTTCCTTTTGTTCTGGGCAGGTCACAATGGTGAACACTTGGAAGATTGAGGACAGGTTGGAAGGGGCAACAAATTTCCGGGCTTGGAAGTCTAGGATTCTCCTTCTCTTTGAGGAGAATGACCTCAAAGAGTATGTTGAGGGTGTGGTTCCAAGTCCCAGTGATTCACAGGATTGGGCAACTCATAAGAAGAAGGAAGTGAAGCCAAGCGGGTGTTGGACTCCATGAAGGATTATCTGATTCCTCACATCTCCGAGAAGAAGACAACCAAAGATATGTATGATGCTTTGGTAGGTTTGTACCAAAGCAGGAACATAGGCCGAAAATTGATTTTTAAGCACCAGCGCCACGCTGCTGAGATGTCCAGTTCAGACACAGTTGTTAGCTACCTCATGAGGATCACTCAGATTCGTGATCAACTTATAGCTATTGGTGACGCAGTTGATGATGCCGAGTTGGTGAATGTGGCATTGCGTGGTTTTCCATTATCTTGGGAACCATTTGTGTAGGGGATATGTGCATGGGAGAAGTTGCCAGGCTTTGAAAGACTATGGATAGACTACATCTAGGAGGAGGTTTGGTTAGAGTCTAGAAATGGCAAGCTGAAAGGAAACAATGATGAGAACCAGGCCCTGGTTGCTCATACGAGGAAGGGAAAAAGAGGTGGTTCTCTAGAGAGGGAGGTATCTTCAGAGCCAAGGAGGAAGAAGGACCTTAGCAAGGTCAAGTGTTTTGCTTGTCACGAGTATGGTCATTATGCTTCACAGTGTCCACAACGAAGGAGAGGGGGAAGGAAGCAGTAGGCATTAGCAACAGAGGTTGATGACATGGCTGACAGGCTTCAAACCCTTTTAGGTATAGTCTCAGGCTAAGTTGCACGAAATGGGGAAACGTTTCTAAGTTTCCGAAACTGGGATGGTACGAAACAGGCCCCCAAAAAATGGAAACGTTCGGGGAAACGCCGTATATAAAAAAATATATATATATATATATATATAATTTTTTTAAAAACAAGACATTATATTGCAAGAAAAACATAATGATGCAAACAAAATGCAATAAAAAATGCAATAATGATGCAAGAAAAACATAGAAAATGCAAAAAAAAATATAATTGTCTGTTTGGGGGCCCACGACTCCCTTTTTTTTTCTTATTTCGCCTCAAAGATGCCCGAAACGCTGGCTGTACGACGTTTCCAAATCGAGAAACACGTATGGTACGACCGACAACATTTCCTGGCCGTACCGTACCCGTAACGACGTTTCGTTTCGTTTTAGGGGGGGAAAATAGGGGGGGTACCGTTTCCTGGAACTTAGGTCTCAAGTGATGGGACTTGGTTGGTAGATAGTGGAGCCTCATGCCATATGACAGGAGCATGGGAGTTGTTCGAGAGTTTCATAGACCGACTCAGATATGTGCGTGGAGCTTGGTATGGGGACCAGGCATGCAGTACAAGGAACTAGGACAATACGATTCCAGTTGGAGTCAGGAGATGTGTTGAGGGTGACTAATGTGCTATGGGTGCTAGAACTCAAGAGGAGTGTGCTCTCAGTCTCAGAGATTGAGAAGAAGGGCTACCATGTATTGTTCCGGGATGGACAGGTGCTATTTGTGCCCAGAGGATCTAGCTTTAGATCAACAATTGTTCCTGGAGTTAGAGAGAGCAACCTGTATAGGCTAAAGGACCAACCTATGTGAGCCATGGCCAACAGTAGTAGAGTGACAGAGGCCAGAGAGCAGGTAACTCGGAGGTTGTACAGAGTCAGAGGGAGCTCGACTTCAAAGGGAGTCAACAGATTAAGAGGGAGTCAGTGGGCTTAGAGGGAGAGTTAGCCATTCAGAGGGAGTCTGCCTTCAGGTTCAGATGGGAGAGAGGAGTCTTCCAAGACTATTAGGAAGGTGTCAAGGGTTGAGGAAGCCAGGAAGGAAGCTCATAAGCAGAAGGCTTCTAGGAGCAGTGTGCCTTCCCAGGAGGGACATTGCCATACAACAGGTTTTGTTGCCATGACAAAAGGAGCAACCATTCAGGAGGATTGGAGTGCAGCTGTTGTAGCAGATCTAGTGCAAGAGGTAGAGCTACTTCCAATATGGGAGATAGAGATATGTCCAGATGATAAAGGATGGAGTACCTCCCCTGCTAAGAGGGAGTGTTGATTCATTTTGTAGCTTTGGGAGGTATTCCCACTAGTGGCCTTGGTGTCGGGCATGTGGGAATCTTCGTTGACACCACGTTGGACTCTTTGTTTGGTGAAAACCCCCTTGGAATGAAACTTGGAGCTTCATGGGATTGATGATGGGCTTTGGGGGCTTGTGTTTGGGTGTCACACCCCCAAGGAGGAATAAATAATTCTAATTTAATGTTGAGTTTAGTGGAAGGTTCCTTAGAGTAAGCTAAGGGATTCTTAACTCACTTTAGACTCCTATAACAAGAGAGGAGAGATTGTGACAATCTCATTGTGTCATTACGGAGTTAGCACAAGTGAGTGCGCACTTGGTGATTTTAGCAAGGGTAATTCTGCAACTTTGGCAAATTTGGCCTAGGGTTCTTGGACATTTTGATTTTTCTCCTTTCAGCCAAGGAGAGGCCATATGTGTGAGAGAACAACCACATGTGTGAGGAAGAAGACAGGCCGCATGTGTGAGGAGAAAGGTATAGCCAGGTCGCATGTGTGAGCATGCTGTACATCCACACTTGTGAGGGTAAAACAGGTTGCACGTGTGAATAGGCAATACAGTTCACACGTGTGACTGTATGTACAAGTCTGCACATGCGAAGGAGACAGGACAGGTCCACACGTGTGAAGGAGACAGGGCAAGTCCGCATGCGTGAAGGAGATAGGACAGGTCTGCACATGTGATTTGCTGGGCAATTTAGTTGGTCTGTATAGGCTGATCTCAGCATGCCGTACAGGTGGTCTGCAACACGTTTGTAAGTTGGGAATTTTCCTAGGTATTTTGCTGATATTTGTGGTTTTGAGAGGACTGGTTTTGTTAGATTTGGTGTCTTTGTGACTGCTGGGAGGGCTGATTTTGCCCTCAGAAAATTCTGAATTTGACAGTTTACAGAACAAAAATTTTGTGTCTCATGTGCTTGGATAATTTCTATCTGATTTTGTTTTTTCCTCTGCTGTAATTTTCTGTCATAATTTTAGTGTAAAATTATTCAGTGATAAGAGCCCTAGGGTTTACTGTTTGGGTCACTTGGAAGTAATTTTCAGATCTGAAATTAGTTGCATAAAAATTGACACACTAATGAGGATGAAATCTCATTGAAGGTGTCATTAGCTTCAATCACATGCATAAAACAAACTCATGAGGAAGATAAGTCAGAGGCTTTAGTCCAAGAAGAAAAATCATCTCTAGTACGTCATACTCCACCTCATATGAGGAGGAAGGGTACTGTCCACAACAGCTCGAATAGGAAACCCATGAATTCGTTTGAAGCAATTAAAGAAATAATGAAACTAAATACCCTAAGGCTGAAAGGAAACCTAGAAGGAAAATATATCACAATATTAGTAGACTCGGGAAGCACCCACAATTTCGTGGACATTAATCTTACAAAACAATTAAATCTTTTTGTATACCTTGTCAAGATGAAAATTCATCGAAGGTGTCATTAGCTTCAATCATGTGCATAAAACGAACTCATGAGGAAGATAAGTTAGAGGTTTTAATCCAGGAAGAAAAACTACCTCTAGTACGTCATACTCCACCTCATATGAGGAGGAAGGGTACTATCCACAACAATCCGAATAGGAAACCCATGAATTCGTTTGAAGCAATTACAGAAACAATGAAACCAAATACCCTAAGGCTGAAAAGAAACCTAAAAGGTAAAGATATCACAATATTAGTAGACTCGGGAAGCACCCACAATTTCGTGGACATTAATCTCACAAAACAATTAAATCTTTTTGTATACCCTGTCAAGGACCTCATGGTTACAACTGCTGATGGTCAACCGATCGAAGGAGTAGAACGATGCCATAAAGTTTCAATACATATACAAAAGTTGGAACTATTAACTGGATATTATTGCTCTACCCCTTTATGGAATGGACATGGTGCTGCGAGTAGAATGGCTGATGCAACTAGGAACCTGCTCCACAAATCACCAAGAACAATTCATGGAATTCAAATGGCAGGGGAAGAATTACAAGCTATATGGTTCAAGAACCCAAAATCATCCGCAAAAAGAACTTACAAATCACATGCGTTCGCCACGAACAGATCTGCCAAATAATCATCAACAAATCCAGAATCAAGGTGAAAGTCCACAGGAAAGTCAAATTCGTTGCTTTGAGGACAAAGCAAATTTGAAGGGGAAGGCAATGTTATAAATAAAAATAATAACATATTAATAATAAATGGCAATAATAAAATTAGGTTTATTAATAAAAGAAAGAGTAATAAAGGATATCCGATAAATACAATTAATAATTAAAAAGACACCACCTTTGCCGAAAAGGTACAAAGGCACCCCCGTATCTATTATTTAATGTGGCACTCTTGTAACATTCATTCATCATTCAATTACAAACTTATATATCAATATTTTATATTTCTCAATTCATTGAGCAATTAAAGGTAAGTTCGTACCACATCTATCATGAGCTTCATCTCTTCGGCCTTAGATGTTAGGAGAGAGAGCATCAAGGGTTGTTGATTAGTGCCCCTTAGGCGAGACATCATCTTCCCCGCCCTTACTAGAGGCACTGTTATTGGGTTCTCAACAGTACATGTATGTTTCTGCATTATCACTCTACTTTTCCATTTCATGGTCTTAGTCTATAGATCTTATCTAGCATAGTTTAGATTTTCTTTTAACATGCTTTTATAGGAGGAGTGGCCTTCGCACTCCCACTTTGTATCCCACACTATTGTACTTGGTAGTCCCTTTGACCTATCTGTGGTCAGTAGTTGGACATTAATAAAATTATCTTATCTTATCTTTAGGCTGTTATTCATGGAGATGTCTTCCTCCATTTATGCGTTTTAGCAGGTGCTATTCGACTCTTGTGTGTGCAGGTGCTCCCACTATTACTGTTTATATTTTGTTATTTCTAGTTTATTTAACCATTGTCTCATTTGGTATTTAGGGACACAACATCTTGCATTCTACCGCTGGGAGGCAACCAAAGCTTATATGCTAAAGTTACATTTTTCCTAGTAATTAAGGTCTAAAATAAATTGGTTGTAGTTCTCTATTGTACTTAGCAGTCCCTTTGAACTATTTGTGGTCACCTTGTTGGACATTAATAAAATTATATTATCTTATTTTATCTATGTTTTCCCTCATATCTCCCTCCACCCCCACCCTCATTTGGGGAGATATGAGGGAAAACATATATAATTTATGATTTCTTGTACAACAGTAGTTATAGATGCACCCAGTCACGAACTGAAATTTCTTGTTGCATTCGTTGCATCTCTGCTGCATTCTTTTTTCTTGGCTAGGCTTGTGGAAGACATGAGATATGCAAGTAGGGACTAAGGACTTATATTTCCCTTATCATTTTTAATTGTTAGATTTTGACCGCACCTCAGGTCTGGTTTATTGTTTCTATAGTTATACACAAATTAACACAATTTGAACTGTAAACATAAATACACTGAGATGCCTAACCATTTAGCACCGCGGAAGAATCAAAAGCTAGCAATTAGATCATACAGAAGTACACAGGAATTTCACGCCCAAAATCCTTGTTCTTAAATCTAGAACAACAGGGCTCTGTACCAGGGACAAAGGCTCAAATTCTTTACATAAATATATGCCAAATAAATTACAGAATCACTACATAAACCTTCCTCAGTTTCTGTGCCCAAACCTGGTCCAAGACTGCTGCTGTTACAGCTCAACATACATTGCTGTAACAGCCTTTCAGGGGTGTCCAAAGGCTGCTGCTACACACCTGTAACAGCTCTCAAGTAGCCGCGAAACTCTGCTGTACCTGTACCTCAAGTTCAACTGCTATACTGGACTGGAACAGCCTTAATCCTTGGCTGTACCACCTCCTGTACCTGCTGTCCAGCTCCCTCTAGCAGGGCCGAACCCTTCCAGAGCCCACTGCCACCTCCTGCCACCAGTCCGAGCCTCCTTTTACTGCTGTCCTAGCCTGCGGCAGCCCCTAGACCTCTCCAACAGGTAGGCCATACCCTGTACCAGCCTGCTGTTGCCTTAGGCACCTGACCAAGCCCTCCTGGAGCCTCTTCAAGTGTGGCTGAGTCTCCTTCTAGGCTGCGGCTAGGTTATCCTAGCAGGCTGAGCCTCTCCTAGGCTGTGGCCTGCTCTCCCTTAGCTGCCAGCTGCCACACAGACCTGTGGCAGCTTACCTTGCACTAACGGCTGCCCCTCTCCTTGACTTACCTGCCCAAAACAATCATAGAACAACAGATTACAGCCCTCTCCATGGCTGGACTGCACCAAGGCTTGGACTGAAATCACCAAGCTCTCTTACCCTTATCACTCCACACAAGAATGTCACAATGACATTATTCTTATTTATATAAGTCTAGGGGTTAACTTGGGAAGCCCCTCCACAAAGTCAACATCAAATTAGGCACAAATGTGGGTGTTAAGTCCCATCACAAATCCAAAAATCCCATCACCAAGCCCCCAAGCCCTCAGCTCAAAATACAAGGGGGTTTCACCAAACCGAAAGTGTAATGTGGTGCCCACGACGATTCTCACATGCCCGACACCTAGGGTCATGTGAGAATACCTGCCTGAAGCTACAAAACATCAACACTCCCTCTTAGCAAGGGAGGTATTCTCACCACACTCCGCTATCACCTGAAAGTAACTCTGTCTCCCATACTAGATCTGCTACCACAACTACTTTCCAATCCACGTGATTGGATGCTCCCTCTATCACTGGAACAAATCCTGTTGTATGGAATAATCCCATCTTGGAAGACACCCTGCTCCTAGAAGCCTCCTGCTTTAGAGCATCCTTCCTAGCCATCTCAACCCATGACACCCTCCTTACAGTCCGGGAAGATGTCTCTCTCCCATTTGGACCTGAAGGTAGACTCCCTCTGAAGTTGGACTCCCTTTGAATCCATTGACTTCCTTTGAGGTCGGGCTCCCTCTGAGTCTACACAACCTTTGTAGCTACCTGCTCCCAGTCCCCTTTCCTTTGCTATTGCTGGTTATGGCTAGCATAGGCTGGCCCTTTTGCTTATACACGTTACCATCTCTAACTCCACGACCACTACTGTGTTTGAGCTAGATCATCTGGGCATCCAATAATGCCTGCCCATCCTGGAACAACAGTTCATAGCCCTACTCCTCAATTGCTGAGTTTGAGAACACCCTCCTGGCACCCATAGCACATTTGTCACTCGCAACACATCCCCTAACTCCATTTGGAATACCACTGTTCTAGATCCTTATACTACATGCCTGGTGCTCATACCAAGTTCCTCGTACATACCTGAGTCAGACACTGTGAAGCTCTCAAACAAATTTCGTGCCCCTATCATGTGCCAGTGGCTGCCACTGTATAAGAATCATGCAATCCTCCAAGGCAAGCCTTCTGCTTACCCAAGTCATGATCATTCAATAAACTTCTGCCCAAGTCCATCATCCAAGTCACAAAAACTTTCCGTCTGAAATAGTCCTGAGCTGCGGATGGACACTCAATTTAGTCCACTCTAGACCTCCGCAACTCATCTCTGCAAGTGTCCTGATCTTCCTGGGTCAAATACCTCATACACTGTCGCACCTCGACAATGTGCAACCCTCCGGCCCGATGAAGACTCTATCTTGTCAAGCTGCCAAAGCACCTCAGCTGCACCCATTGCAACTTACTATGACAAGCCACTGGAAGTCCATCCATGGAGTTGGCAACCTGCCACACAACATATTGCTGCGATCTGGGCTCTCCGCCAATCCACCAAAACTCCCAACCTACCACACCACCAAGCTGCAATAGTCCACAACTCCTTGTCTGAATGGTCTGCTCCATGTCTCAAACTAGGGACCATCTAACATGCTTCCACCCACAACAGTCACTGTAGCTCCCTCTTAGAGCTAGCACCTGTGTAAATATATCAGATCCAACTGCCCTTCTCAGAACCACAGCTCTGAAACCATGTTAGATTTTGACCCCACCTCAGCTCTGGTCTATTGTTTCTATAGCTATACACAAACTAACACAATTTGAACTATAACCATAAACACACTGAGAAGCCTAACCATTTAGCACAAGGGAATAATCAAAAGATAGCAATTAGATCATACAGAAGTACACAGGAATTTCAAGCCCAAAATCCTTGTTCTTAAATCCAGAACAACATGGCTCTGTACTAGGGACAAAGGCCCAAATTCATTACATAGAAAATATGCCAAATAAATTACAGAATCACTACAGAAACCTTCCTTGGTTTCTGTGCCCAAACCTGGTCCAAGACTGCTGCTGTTACAGCTGAACATACACTGCTGTAACAGCCTTTTAGGGCTGTCCAAAGGCTGCTGCTACACACCTATAACAGCTCTCAAGCAGCCCCAAAACTTTGCTGTACCTGTACCTCAAGTTCAGCTATTATACTGGAGTGTAACAGCCTTAATCCTTGGCTGTAGCACCTCCTGTACCTATTTTCCAGCCTCCTCTAGCAGGGCCAAACCCTTCCAGAACCTCCTGCCACCTCCTGGCACCAGTCTGAGCCTCCTTTTACTGCTGTCCTAGCCTGCGGCAGCTCCTAGACACCTCCAACAGGCAGGCCATACCCTGTACCAGCCTGCTGTTTCCTTAAGCACCTGGCTGAGCCCTCCTGGAGCCTCCTCAAGTCTGGCCGAGTCTCCTTCTAGGCTGCGGCTAGGTTCTCCTAGCAGGCCAAACCTCTCCTAGGCTGCGGCCTGCTCTCCCTTGGCTGCCAGCTGCCACACAGACCTGTGGCAGCTTACCTTGCACCAGCGGCTGCCCCTCTCCTTGACTTACCTGCCCAAAACAATCATAGAACAGCAGATTACAGCCCTGTTAGAATTTGGGTAAAATTGCAAAACAATAGTATCTTCTTAATTTCAGAGATAAAAAACAGTTAGATCTATAAATCAACAGAGTTAGAATGAATTTAGATCTAAGAGAGACAGCAATAAACTTAGAGATAGTAACTCTGATCTAATGTAACAGTGAATAGATCTGGATAGTACAATAGATCTATAAGGCTATACACAGATTTCAGATCTAACAACTTAGTCGGATCATTACACAATAGAATAACTTGTAAATTCAAAGTATATCTTCAGATCTACTCAATGCTAACTAGATTAAACAATTCTGTAGTAAAATCAATTCCAAATCTGAGAGAGATGAGTAAGCTGCTTACCTGGTACAGCAGCCTTACCTTTGAAGAAAAGCAATAACCATAGGAGATGCAGAACCCTTTTATATGCTCAGACAAAGGTTCAGTTCATAGATCTATAATGGATCTCAATGCCAATGAATGAAARAATTTTCTTGCCACCAAGCAAAAGGGCCTCAGGAAGGAAACACAATCCCAACAGAGGTTATAAATGCCCAAACCCTCACTCAGAATATCACACAGTAAAACCCTTACCCCAAGAGACTTTAGGAGAGGTTACAAAGGAACTGGAAAGCAGGACTGTGGGTAAACCCTTATTTTAGCAGAGGATAAAACTGAACCCTATAGGTATGCCTAAGCAAATAGCACCCTACAAGTTCACCCTAATAAGAGGGCTGCAAACTCAGAGGTTCTCCACACAGCAGACAGGAGCAGGCCGCACCTAGTAACTCAGTCACAGCGGAAGGAGGAGGAGGCCGAAACCTTATGAAATGCCCACACAGCAAAGGTATAGAGGGGCCGCAACCTCTAGAATTTGTTCACAGCAGAGAGGAGAAGGGTGCTGCACCTTGCACAGGGCTCACACAAGGAGAGGCTGCACTTTGTTAGTCCTCTAGGAGATCCGCTGCCACACATAACACCAACCCTGCAACAAAGGATGGGAGCTGCACCTAGCAGCCTCTCCAAACAGCAACCAAAAGAGAAGAGGCCGGTGCTGGAAGGTCACCCACAGCAAACACAAGGAGGCCGCAGCTAGAGATCA